>PVJS01001712.1:0-41119 GCA_004027185.1 Glis glis
AAAAAAAAAAAAAAAAAAAAAAAAAAAAAAAATAAATAAATATAAAAAAAAGTTTCCAGCAGTTCAAATAACTCAGTTCGGTATATCATTTACCTTCTATACAAATGCCCCTTTCACAAGAAACAAACCTATAAAGAGTAAATTTTTTAATTAAAAATGAGATGTTTCAGATCCACAATGAAACAGAATAGTTCCTTAGATTTGGATATTCTGGACTTCACATATAAATGAGCAATGCAATATGTAGTTCTTATGACTGGTTCTTATAAAACACCATTTATCATTATTTTGTTTCTTTTAATTGCCAAATAATATTTCACTGTATGGATAGGGCACTTTTTTTTTTTTACTTTGTCATCATTCGGTGGACATTTGGGCTGTATCCATTCTTTGACTATTGTGAATGATGTTGTGATGTCCATCCGTGTACAAGTTTTTGTGTGGATGTGAGTTTTAATTTCTCTTTGGTAGCCAGGTAATTCAAAGAGTTTTTTTTAAAGAGTATTCATAATCATGCCTCTTATTTTACTTCTCTGTTTGTTAGGAATGGTATAAAGCACATTTTTACAAGAGAAGGCACTGGAAAAATTCTTTCTGTGCCTAACTTGATTTGGATAGTATATATAAAATCTAAAATGTGTGGACAGTAGAACTGTCCCTTTTTTCTTTTCGGTACTAGGGATTGAACCCAGGGGCATTCTACCTCCGAGATACACCTCCAACCTTATTTTTTATTCTTTATTTTGAAACATGGTCTCACTAAGTTGCGGAGGGCTTCACTAAGTAGCTGAGGCTGGCCGTGAATCTGCTATCCTCCTGTCTCAGCCTCCCAAGTACTGGGATTACAAGCGTGCGCCACCACATCTGGCTTAGAACTGTCCTTATTTCAATGATAGTACAATAATTAGTCTTTATCACTAAGGAATAACAGAGTCCCAAGGGAACAAGGAAGAACAAACCAGGTTGATCAAATGACAATTCATTGCCCTACCCCTTTTTTAAAAGGGCACTGATAGGAAATACAGTTTGGAGTCAGAAACAAACTTATGATGGTTGAATGATATCTCTAAAATATTAATACTAACTTAGAAAAATAAGGCAAAAAGAACTGAGATCAGTAATAGGACAGAGATCATTCAGATTGAAAACCTCTAATATGTGAAGTGTCATGATCCAGAATTCACCTGAAAGTCAACTGTGGGACTCTCTGACTGGGGTCTGGAGACTGGGGCCTATTGTGCCCTTGTCTCTGTTGCTGCTGAGTCCCTGTCTAATGGTGATTTCTTTATCTTTCTGTGCTCCGTGCCCTCTCCAAAATAAAGAACCTGAAAGAGGGCATTGCTAGTCAAACAAGACAAACACCAAATGGTAAGGTGTTTAAAATTTTTGAATCAATATCTAGAATTTGGAGTATTAAATATCCCAAACAGATAATTCACATACATATATACACTAGAGTGCATGAATAAATCTATTTCTATGTAGTATACTCATACTGTTATTGTGTAACATAGAACTCAATAGTATACATTATACACAAATAGACTATTATATATACTAAATTATATTGCATACATCATATATATTTAATTTGTTTTTCACCTTTAAACACAGAATAAGACCATTAGTGCTACAGTGAATCTCAGTGATCCTTTGGTGAATGCAACATTTTCATTTTGGATACTGCAAAGAATAGTTATGACCTGTGCAAGGATACATCCTAGAGCGTGGGGTCCAATAGAACTGGGGCCCTTCCTCTTTCAGTTCTACCATACACTTTTCCTAATGGTTTCCAGGAAGCCCACTGATTCGAGAGTCAGTAGTTACAATCCTGTGGTATTCTCCATAGTAGAGAGAGGAGTTTAGTTTTTTGAAATAGAAACAAAAGAATCATTTACTATCTATCTATAAGTAACTAAAAGTTGTTGACAAATATTAAGGGTTTCAGGAAAAGTTATCACTTATTAAGGCCCTCTTCCTTTTTCTATTGTACCTGCTATATCAATCAGTGCATAATTCTGCCAAAGAGTTTTTCCTCCTATCTAGAAAACCTAAGATGAGCTCTCTATTGATACTGGTGCAATTGAGGAAAATTCCAGTGAGAAACTGGTTGTCAGTAATTGCCTTCTCATTACTGCTTTTTATGTTCATTTAGTCCTTTTATTTTTTATTTTTATTTTTTGCAGACTGGGGATTGAACCCAGGGGCATTCTACTGCCAAGCTACACTCCCAGCCCTATTTTTTATTCTTTATTTTGAAACAGGGTTGCGGAGGGCCTCACTGAGTAGCTGAGGCTGGCCGCGAACCCGGATCCTCCAGTCTCAGCCTCCCAAGTACTAGGATTACAAGCGTGTGCCACCACACCCGGCTCCTTTAGTCCTTTTAAAATGTACTTTTATTGGTGCATTGTAATTATACATCACAGTGAGGTTCAATGGGATACAAACTTCAATGAACACAGCACTTGGTGTGATTCTCTCTGGATCCCACCCCGCTCCCCCTCCTCCCCATACCTGTTCATAAGATTGGTTAATGACACCTTCATATATGGACATAGCATTATTTTAACCGTTCCCTCTCTCGATCCTCCTTTTTCCCTTCCCCACCACCCTCCCCCAAGCCCCTTTTATTATTCTACTGGTCTCTCTCCTCACTTATAAGAACTTCCTTTGGTTTCCTATTTTCTTTCTAGTTGCCACATAGGAGAGAAAACATATGACCCTTGACTCTCTGAGACTGGCTGATCTCAGCATAACATTCCCCAGTTCCATCCATTTTCCTGAAAATGACATAATTTTGTTCTTTACGGCTAAGTAAAATTTCATGGCGTGTATATACCACATTTTCTTTCTGCATTCATCGGTTGACAGACACCTAGTTTGTTTCAATAATTTGGCTATTGTGAATTGTGCTGCTATAAACATGAATATTATAATCCACTTGTGTATTTACTTCATAACAAGCTTAACAGTCTGTGATGATAATAGTTATTTGTGTGTTTACACTTTATTTATGTGTTGATCTCTGTCTTCTCCAACAGAAATATTGGTTCATTGGGTGGTGAGAACCCTGCTTGTCTTGTTCAATGAGTACTAGCAGGGCTTAGCATATTTCATGGCTGTGGTCAACAAGTATTTACTGAAGGAAAGAGATGAACAATATTTTATCAGTGAAGAGTATGGATAGCAAGAAGTGAGGAACCCCATTTTTCATTTCAGTGGATGTTTGAATATGTATAAACATGAATTTTTATGTCCATTTCAGATATTTATATTTTAGCATACAGAGATAAGTTGTAATCTTCTTGGTAACATCTATTTAAAGATTCTGTTGTTGACTTATGACTAATGTTATTGACATCATGAATTTATGGAAATCTAATTTTCAATACAAAAAGCATGCCTATGAGATCGCACATATAAATCGTGCAATTAGGCATGCTTTAATTCAAATTTAACTCTGCCATTTCCAACCTTAATGAGTCTCTGGAGTTACCTCTGAATATGAATATCAGATATAAGATTTTCTAAAAGTTATTGATATAAAAATACATAAAAACAAATATAAAAATATTTAATCCATTGGTATTGTTAAATTTCCTCATTTGCTCCAAACAAATAGTTTAATAATGTTACAAAATTAACGATAATCATCATTGACTAGAGTAGGTATTTAACAAATGTCTTTTTCTTGCTGATCTGTGGCAACCTCAACAATTCACACCATAGGAACAGACGGTGATCATGCCAAACTGGATTATGTGGCTTCAGTGTGGGCAGCATGCCTATTTCTAAATTAATCTTTATTGAGATCTTTTTGCCCTGCCTGCAAGGATACCCCATGCACACACAGGAGCTTTTGGTGTGCTATGGTCTTTTGTCCATCTTTGCCCAACCCAGCAGAGTAGGTTTGGAAGTAGGGCAGCCATGTTGATTAAAGGCTGGCTTAGTTTCAGGCCTCTGTTATCAGCCTTGCTGGTTTTTATGGCTTGCCAAAGACAACTTAAAAAGCAAGGGATGTAGTAAGTTCCACATCACACATATCCAAGCAGAAACTACACAGTTCATTGAGAAAGGGCAGTCTAGGCAGGGCTCAGTCTTTATTGCTTTGCTTTTAAACTCAAAGTATATTTTCAGCAATATTTGGAGGTCACAAAAGCTCTAAATTGTTTCCTATCGGTGTCTACTTCCTTTTAGAAGTGGCGATCATACTGCTAGTTGATCCTTAGAAGTTGCATGTGTTAGCTGGGTGTAGTGGCGCATGCTTATAATCCCAGTACCTGGGAGGCTGAGACAGGAGGATCACAGGCTTGAGGACAGCCTCAGCAAGTAGTGAGACTCATCAACCTAGTGAGACCCTGTTTCCAAAAAAGAAATAAAATTCGGGCTGGGTGTGTAGCTCGGAGGTAGAATGCCTCTGGGTTCAATCCCCAGTACCACACACACACACACACAAAGAAGTTGCATGTGTTAAATGTGTTAAGGAAATGCTAATCAGAGGCCTGTAAGTCCTTCTTATTTTGTGAGACTCCTTGAATCACTAAGCTTTGAATAGATTTTGTAATCTCTGACTAGTCTTGTTACTTTAATATTTCTAAGAAAGCTTATAATGAAGTATTTTGCCAGATAAACTGAAGGAGAAGCTTTTGAAGTACTTTTGATCTCAAAAGTACTGCTGGTCCTTCACTGAGGAGAGTGCTGACAGATGGCTCTGTTATTCCTCAAAGCTCTCACTGCCCTGATGAAAGGCACTCACTTTGTGTGTGTGTTGTTTTTTCCTGGTAGATGATGTCAACGAAAGTCAATTTGCCCAGGATGGTAGAGAGTGCTGTATTCTGGTGGCAACTTTGAGTTCTCTGTCCTCCATCAATTCTCAAGTCCCCTTATTTTTTCAGACACTTATTCCTACATAAAAAAAATCTAACATCTATTATGGATGACAGTATTTTGCTATAGTTTCCAAAAATTGAAAATGTAGAAGGAAAATGATATGCAGTCACGATATTTGTGATAGATGTTGCAGGAGGTAGGAAAAGTTAAGTAGGAAGGGCAAAGCACAAGGAAAGAAGGGGTCATCTCTGTTTGGGCAAGGGATAGTTTCATGGAGGTTTGATTAAATTAGCAAGAGTTCTCCACTTGAGTATGAGGGCCAGGGGCTCAGCTTTTACGGAGGCCTGAGCTCTACCAGCTTACCACAGAGGCAAGTAGACCAAGTCTTAGGCATATGAAACCAAATGTTGAAGCCAGGTAATAATACCGGTTAAAGAGAACTGATTGTTCAAATTTCAGAAATTGTGCAAGCTGGGTAGTAAAAATATCCATTACTAATTATCACATTATATAAACTTATAATTTAATAAATTATGTTAAGACAAAGGTAATAACATATTCAAAACTCATAATTTCCCAATGATCTTATTGGGAAATCTTATTTACTCTTATGGATACCTTTGATGTTATTTATATTTGATTTGATGGTGAAAATACTACATAATTGTGTGCTACTGTTCATCTTTTTTCGACTCCTCATACAGTGACATCATGTTGGTAGCTTGAAATGGCCCTGGTGGGAGTTTTTATGCTAGGAAATATGAGTGAACACTGAAAATTAGGTTTTTATTTATTGTTTGTTGACTATCTAGGCTTAAGGTGATGGAGAAAATGCCAATACGTATTACACTTTAAAATGTGTTGTGTCTATAGTTGTGTTGTAAGTAGCACAAAAAGTTGAAATATTCTTCTAGTATTTGAAAACTGTTGTCTGATTCAGTTAGTCATGTTATTGACTAATGAGTGGAGTTCTGACATGCCATCGTTGTTCATTTTCAACATATCCACTAATGTAACTGGAAAGATCATTAACATTCATGTCAGCACTACAGTTGTTTATCAACTACAACCATATTTTGGCTTCATAAATGTTATAGACACAACAGTTCAGCCAACACCAGCAAAGGAAGTCTGTTAGAATTAGTTGGCTAGGTGGAATTACAAGAAAAAGTATTGCATATTTTATTACTTGTATGTTATATACTATGTATTCCTTATATCAGTAAAAATAGTATACTTATATATATGTATACATGTATACATGTGTTCATGTGTTGGTGTATACTTTTTCTCATGGAGAGCAGGCTTTTGATGACTTACAGGCTCACGAGTGTGCACATTGTCAATATGTCCAGCACACCAGATGAGACATCTTGCTACAGTCAAAGGGAGCCATTTAGTGATTTAAAGCAGGAAGTTCCAGGATTATATCTGCATTTTAGAAAAAATCCTTTCAACCAAAGTAAGGGATAGACAAGGAGATAATTTAGGAGATGATTTATTTAGTTCAGGTAATAAATATTGAGAGCTTCAGGTTAAATAGGAAAAGGGGAAAGGATATATCTGAGAAATATACACCAGTTAGAATTATAAAGACACCGTAGCAGAGTAACCATGAAAGAGGGGCAACAGGAAGACCACTGTCAGATGTATGGCTCAGAAAAATGATGGAGAGAAAGTAAATGAGGAAGTTAAATAATAATATAGGGGAAGAAAGCAGAATATTTTGGTGAAGATCAGAAGCTTACTTAAAGGCCAAGTTTAAATCCTCAGACATTTAAATACTTTTCTAGAGATTCTGAATGACAGAATAGGGATCCAACTTGAGTTAGAAACTTTGGAGAGGTAGAAAATAAATGACTGAGTATGAATGAGTTAAGAGTTATGAATGGATCTAAGAGAATTATACTGTAAAAATGAGGGAAACAAGATTCAAATCTTCAAACCAGCCGGGTGTGATGGCGCATGCTTGTAATCCCAGTACTTGGGAGGCTGAGACCGGAGGATCTGGGTTCGCGGCCAACCTCAGCTACTTAGTGAAGCCCTTCGCAACTTAGTGAGACCCAATTTCAAAATAAAGAATAAAAAAATAGTGCTGGGGGTATAGCCCGGAGGTAGAATGCCCCTGGGTTCAATCCCCGGTACCGCCAAAAAAAAAAAATCTTCAAACCATATTTAATAGTGAGATAAGAAAGGGGACCAACAATAGAGACATAAAGGAAATAAGATTAGAAGGGAATCAGGAGAGAATTGTACCTCAAACAAGTTTGGAAAAGGCATTTTCCGAGGTATCGTATGCAGCAGGGAGGTGAAAATGTAGTCAGGTTCGCTGGGCAGTGGGACTGAAGTTATCTAATGTGCTGGGCCAACTTTAGTAGGATTCTCTTTCAGTTATCAGTTGCTATATACTAACCACCCCAGAATTTAGCAGCTTGAAACAACCACAGTTCATTACTTCCCATGATTCTGAGGGTTGGCTGGGTTCAGCTGGGAAGTTGTTCAGCTCTGCGTGGAATGTGCTGGAAAGCCCAAGATGGCCTTACTCACTTGAGATGGGTGAAGTGGCTGGGGCCATCTGGGGTTATTTTTTTTTCTTTCTATTTAGTGTCTCTCATCCTCCAGGAACAAACTTCTTCAAATAGCAGAAGGTTTTCAAGAGAGAAGAGGGGATCCCACGAGGTGTCTCAAAGTCTGGACTCAGAAGTTATATCACAGCCCTTCTGCCACATTCTATTAATCAAGTTAAATCACAAGGCCAGCCTAGGTTCAAGGGTTGGGGACACACACCTTTTGCTTGATGGAAGGAGTGGCATTCATGAATAGGGATGGAGAAATTGCCCGTGACTGTATTTATAGACAACTTTCCCAATGTAGTCTGTTCCACATGAATACCTGTAAGTGTTGACTTCTTATTTCAGTACAAGCAGCACTGGGAGTCTACAGGAGGCGCCACAGTTCCCATTTACATACAACAAAAATAGACTCTCTCTATAAAATCCACAAATAATATTCCACCCTAACGCTGGTCTTAGGAGTCAAAGAAATGCATACCTATATCTAACAGGAAGAACTGGATTGGGGTTTGGGAAAAGGATGTTAGAACAAAAGTCCTAAGAGCCCCTTTCCCTTCTTTGCTTCAGCACTCGGACATATTTACATCCCTTGTAGCCGTGAGGTATCAAATAACGTGAAGGGGGAGCAGGGTTATAATGACAACAGGCTCTTTGTCCACTTCAGACTGAGCCAGAGCAATGGCTTCATATGCAGAGAAATATTGTCAACAGGGAAACCTCTTGCAAGACGAGTTTTCAGGAAATATGTTGGCCTCATTACATCTCTGTGGCATGTCACAGCCTCGTTTCAGTGGGTGACTCTTCTCGCTGACCATGTGTACACACATGACCATGTCTGTGGGTTATTTTTCATGAGGTTCTGAAGTCTGCTCTAATTCTCTAATTAGATATCTTGAAACACTAATTCATGTTTTACTTTCAAATGTACCCACATTCATATTTTTAATATTTTAGAATAGTTTCTTAGGATTCATTTTCATAATAGGACAAACAAGTCCAAGCCTATGATACAAATGATTTCTAGTTATACTCAATAATATTTGAATGCAAACAGTTGAAAATACATGATACAAATGATTTCTAGTTATAAATACTCGATAATATTTGAATGCAAACAGTTGGAAATACATGCCAATATTCCTGACCCATAATTGTGGTTTAATTGTAGTGTCTGTCATTATAGTATCTTGATGTCATCTAGTTGGCTGTGAAATCTTCAGCTTGTCTTTTTAGGATTATTTCCTGAGACTAACAAATGATTTATACAAACGAGGGCTATGCAATTATCAGTACTCATGTTTTAAAACATAACTCTGGCTTTCAGTGAAGAGTACTATACTAGCTTCTAGATGAATCTGGTCTTGTGGGATATGAAAATTTGAGCTAGTAATTCAACTGCTTTGGAATGCATTTTCACCATTTTCTATTTTTAAAACAAGGGACTAGACCTAGACTATTCCAACAGCCCATCTCCCGCTCTAAAATTCTGTCATTCCTTGTTCTGATAATGCATTAGAAGCTACTAACAAATACCAGTACAATTCCTCAGGACAACTGAATCTTTCTCTAACTTCTGCAGCTAAATCATATAGGCCTCAGAGAATCAAAATGTCATCAATGAAAGAGTTGAATCGTGTGTTCTTTGAATAAGGTTATGGAGTGTAGGCTTGGCACTGAAGAACTGAAGATAACTGGTGTTGGAGAGAGGAGGCTTACCGTTCATTATGGCAGCTTGCTATTTTTGTAACGTGATGACTGGGCTGAACACAAAGGACAGTAGCAACTCATCTCCCCTTCTTCCCGAATGAGTGAGCAGACCGTTAGATACTGGAGTCGGCATCTCTGAACATATGTCCAAATGAGCAGTGTCTGGCTGCTGCTTCCCTTTGAAATGCTGCTGGGTTTTGGTTGTGGTCCAGAACTTTGAAGCGCTACTTGGCAACTCCTTTCTTCTGTGGATCTCTCACCATTCAAACATGACAGATTTGGTAAAATACTAGTTAGGTTGAGTCTTGCCTCCCTCCACTCAGTCACCTTTGTATGACTCCACTGCTTGTTTTTTCCCCTGGCTTTTTATTTTTTATTTTTTAACGTGCTTTTATTGCTGCATTGGAGTCTTACATCACAGTGAATATCTATTTGATGTTAACATACATGCACACAGCTCTTAGTGTCCCCCCCGCCTCCCCCTACTCATATGAAGTACCGAGAATGATGTTGGTTTATTCTCACATGTACATATTGTTTATGATAGTAATTCCACTGATTTGCTTCTTTCTTGCCCTTCCCCTTCCCTTGTACCACTTCCCTTGCCCCACTGAGGGTTCTCCATTATCAACCGGAGTCCCTGTGTGTCCCCACTACTCCCTAGGTTGCACATATTAATGAAAACATATGACCCTTCTTTTTTTGTGATAAACTACTCTAAGATTTCATCTAACCCCAATTAGAATGGCAATCATTAAGAAGTCAAACAACAACAAATGTTGGCGAGGATGTGAGGAAACTGGGACTCTTCTACACTGTTGGCGGGATTGCAAACTAGTTCAACCACTATGGAGATGAGTGTGGAGATTCCTCAGAAAACTGGGAATGGATCCACCATATGATCCGGCTATACCACTACTGGGTATCAGACCAAAGGGATTGAAACCAGAAAACTACAGTAATATATGCATACCCATGTTCATAGCAGCACAATTCACAGTGGCCAAATTATAGAATCAACCTAGGTGTCCATCAACCGATGAGTGGATTACAAAACTGTGGGAAATACACACAATGGAATTCTACTCAGCAATAAAGAACAAAATAACATCATTTGCAAGAAAGTGGAAGGATCTGGAGAACATTACGTTAAGAGAGAACAGTCAATTCCCTGGCTTTTTCAAAGCAGTTTTTAGCTGATGTTTAGGAAGAGAGTAAGTACTTAGAACCGTGCCATTAATGAAAGGAAATCTTGTCTAAGAAAATGCTTTTTTGTTTGTTTGGTTTTTTTTTTGTTTTTTCAGAGCTGTGTCACACCTTCCTTTGGGCCCTATGCTGGAACAGTAGAATTAATTCTCAAATAATTCCTTTTTAATTATATCTTCTAGCAATATAGATGTAGGACAGTACTGTATTATACATCTGTGAATGTAAAATATTTTATACCCGCTTTATGATACACAGTAGTGACCATGCTTTATCAGAGCTGATATTAATGATATTACTTTAGAATGTTTTCTTTTCAGATAATGATTGAGAAGCTAATAAAAAATGGTGCTAGTTATCACAACAATAAAAGAACTTTGCTTTTTACCTTTTCTTTCTTTCTTTTTTTTTTTTTGCGGTACCAGGGATTGAACGCGGGGGCGTTCTACCTCCACGCTACGCCCCCGGCCCTATTTTTTTATGCTTTATTTTTGAAACTGGGTCTCACAAAGTTGCGGAGGGCCTCACTAGGGAGAGAGAGAGAGAGAGAGAGAGAAAGAGGAGAGAGAGAGAGAGAGAGAGAGAAAGAGGAGAGAGAGAGAGAGAGAAAGAGGAGAGAGAGAGAGAGAGAAAGAGAGAGAGAGAGAAAGAGAGATCGCACGCACGCATGCGTGCTGAGGTTGGCCGCGAACCCGGATCCTCCGGTCTCCGCCTCCCAAAGTACTGGGATTACAAGAGTGCACCACCACGCCCGGCCTCTTTCTTTATTTTTAATGAATGTGCTGGATGTCTCTAGAATTTTGTTCAGATGACTGCAGAACCTTGAAAAGTTGTTGCTGCTATTGATGCATAACATATTGCTATTATTGGTCATATATATATATATATATATATATATATATATATATATATAATTTGAATTTTTGGAAACTTTAACTGTGCTGTCAGCTTTGGAAAAGGTATCCCAGTTTACCATGTTGAGTTGGCATTGTACAGAAATTAACAGCCATATTGGTCTAGAAACGTTAAACTTAATTTTCCCCCCACTTGTACAGGGGTCATGCACTATATTAAATATGTAAGGTCTTAGCTACATGTGTTTGGTTACAGAAACTAATAAAGTATTCTTTAAATAATTAAAAAAATAAAAAAGAGTAGAACCTAAGCTGGTGTGGTGGCAGTACATCACTGTAATCCCAATACTTGGGAGGCTGAGATAGGAGGATAGAAGGTTTGAGAGACAAGGTTGAGGTAACTTAGTGAGACATTGTTTCAAAATTAAAAAATAGAGCTGGCTGTGTAGCTCAGAGGTAGAATGCCCCTGGGTTTAATCACACACACACACACACACACACGCACACACACGAGTAAAATCTAATCCCCAAATAAATCTTTCCCTCATTCCAATAAATCTTTCCACGGTTGCACCAAGACATCTCACTTTTTCACATAGTGATAGTAAGTGGCAAACTACCCAACCTTTTAATTAAAATCTATGAGAAGTAACTATTTTTCAGGAGAAATCCTTCCACCACAGTCACACTTAACTTGCCTATATGTTCAAACTTATGTAAATTTAAAAGTGCAAAGCTAATCTCTAAGTTTAACTTGATTTTCACTCGTTGCAAAGGCTTTAATGTTACTGTCATTGATGCCTACAACTCTTACCATTTTTTGGCCACTACCAGCATAACTTTTCAAGTGATGTTTTGTGGAACAAAATGTGAGCTTGGAAAAGCTAACAGAAGAAAGTAAAGAACTAGTCACAGAGAAGAGGAGGCCTTCTGTAGAATAGTCTCCAAGTCTGAACCCATCGTTTATCAAATGGAAACTAATACATTGATAGACTTTGGGTAGGTTTGATTTCGAGCTATACTACTTATTAGCAATATACGTTGGGAGATGTTTGGAGAGATTAGTCCATAACTCGAATCCTTATGTTCCCCTTGAGATAATATCAGCAGCACTATCATAGGCTGTTACTAAAATTAAGTGTGGAAATACATCTCAGGTGCCTAACACTGACCTTGACGTAGAGTTCATGCTCAAATGCTTAGTATTGTTATTATTGCCCTCACTGTCATCATAATCATTAAAATTAGGATCAATGAACCTTTTCATTAAAAAGTCAGTGTGATGAAGTAGCATGGATGTTAATAATGTTACATGTATACTTAGAATCATCATTATAAAAATCACTGCTAATCACATCTTTACATGTGGATTTGTAATGAAGCAAAGGTATCTGGATTATCTTCATAGGAGCTTATAAGATAAATTATTAGCTATATATTCAGGAAATTCTTTACACCAATGAGTCAAGGATTTAATTTATGTGGTAAATGAAATGACTTAACAGCAGTGTTTTGATGTGAACCATTTTCCTTAGTAAAGAAAATATTTATGGAAGGATTTGACAAGTATTTAAATATGTACATGGTATCCAATGTAAAGAATTTTAATACAAATAATCATAACACAATCAATTATTACCAAAAAATCTACTATCTAGACACTACTGTTATTGGTATAACATTTCACAAAGTTTACATTTTGAGCTTTTACTTTTATAAATACAGATAGTTCTATTTTACACAACTAGGATAGATATGCACATACTTCTTTTTAAAATGTTATTTATTATCTCATTATAATACATCAAATTAATATATTTAACTGGTAGTGCATACATATGTAGCTAGTGTTTCTCATGACTAACATTCTTACCGATTAAATTATACACATACATTTGATTGTTTCTCTAGAAAAAATACTCTTCAATAGAATTGATGGGATAAAGAGTTGATATATATGATAAAAAGATACTGAAGTTCCTTTGGATTACTAAAATAATGATTTTGGGATGGGAAGGGTGTTCTAGATCTAGTTTCTTAGATTACTCTAGCTGATATTTATCTTTTCTTCCTCTGAATGTGGTTCCAATTGTTATATGTTTGTTTATTAACATGTAGAGTATTGTCCTGACACACAATATTTTATGTATATGTTTCTTAAGTTTCTAACAAGTGAGTTCTGACCATAAATAGCATGTCATGTGTCATACAACGTTTTAAATATGTGTCACCAAACACAGTGCTCTGTTGGCATTCATGGTATACTCAGTAACTCAGTGAATGTTAAGAAGATAATTCAGAAGGAAAGGAACTTGGTATTAGGACTTACTTATGTGAGGATATTAAAAATTTACTAGTAAGACAAAATAGAATGATGCTTCTCTATTGGTATAAAAGATTTTTTTTCAATTTTATTTTTCTGCTTAGTAAAAAAAATAGTGTTTTTCTTTTGGGTGGGAAAGGGGCCTTAACTATATGGATGATATTTAAGGCCTGAAAGATAAAATAACCAAAGGCAGAATATAAAAAGTAAGAGAAACCTAGGATCTGGCACCTGTTTCCTCCAACTTTTGCTGTGGAGATAAACAAGGAAACACCAGAAATGCAGAGCAGCAACAGCTGCAGGGGTAGAAAGACGGGGAAGGTAGGGTAGAATCTTTTGAGGAAAAAATATGGCAATTATGTCAGGTGCTGCTAAGAATATGAATAACATGAGTAAAAACTCCAACGGGACCAGGAAGAGTTGGAGGTAACTGACAAGAACCGTTTTTTGTGTTTTGGCAAAGTGTGCCACAGGCAGAAGCCAAATTGGAATGAACTGAAGCTTGGATGGGCCGTGAGGAAATAGAGTCAGGACAGATTAATGCATTTTGCATAAAGTTTGGCTACAAAGGGAAGAGGTAAATAGGGAACTCCAAGTAAGGGGAAGTGGGTCAAGGAGACCTTTTTCTTTTTCTTTTTTTTTTTTTGCGGTACTGGGGATTGAACCCAGGGGCGTTCTACCTCCGCGCTACACCCCCGGCCCTATTTTTTATCCTTTATTTTGAAACTGGGTCTCATTAAGTTGCAGAGGGCCTCACTAAGTAGCTGAGGCTGGCCGCGAACCTGCGATCCTCCGGTCTCAGCCTTCCAAGTACTGGGATTACAAGTGTGCGCCACCAAGCCCGGCCGAGACCTTTGTTTTTCTAAGATATGCATTGTTAGCATTATTTTTTTTTCTAAAGCAATAAATGATTTGTAGGGAAAGAGAAATGAATCAGAATTGAGAGGTGGTAAACAATGAACAAAGTCCCAGAGACATGGAAGAGCAGGGTGTGTATTAATTTTGTTTAGACATGGCCAAACAGCATTGCAATGGAGAACTATGGCTATGACAGGGTTTTCTTTGTGTGTGTGTGTGTGTGTGTGGTGGTGCTAGGGATTGAACCCAGGGACAGTCTACCTCCCAACTACATCCCTGGCCCAATTTTATTTTTATTTTGAAACAGGATTTCCCTAGGTTAATGAGAGACTCACTACTTGCTGAGGCTGCCCTTGAACCTGCAATCCTCTTGTCTCAGCCTTCCTCCCAAATACTGGGATTACAGTCACGTGCCACCAGTCCAGCCGGGTTTTCAACTATAGAAATTTGCTACCTCCTCCCTCGCTTCTCCTAAAATCCTTGATGTAAAGGCTGGAGAAGTTTACTTCAGTGCACACAGTTGATGTAATGTCTACACATCCTAGTTGTGAGAAGTGACAACATGTAAGACTCAGAAGTGGAGAGATAAAGATCAAAGTAGAGATCGTGCTGTTAATAACATGCATACCTTTGTTACTGTTCCTAGAGAAATCTCAGAAGCACCTAGGATAAACGTGAAGCAATACGAAGCCGACTTCAGGGCTACAGGCTGAGAGTAGGCGAAACAAATGTCCATTTTATCAAGATAATGTAAAGTATTGTGGACACGAAACAGATGTGAAACAAATTCACTTTGTTTCAGGAAACGTGGCAACTATACCTATTCAAATAATCAGGCCAAGATCTTTCTGAAAACACGATCCATAAAAATGTATTTACTCAAGCCGGGCGTGGTGGCGCATGCTTGTAATCCCAGTATTTTGGGAGGCAGAGACCGGAGGATCCGGGTTCGCGGCCAGCCTCAGCTCTCTCTTTCTCTCTCTCTCTCTCTCTGTCTCTGTCTCTCTCTCTCTCTCCCTGTCTCTCTCTCTCTCTACTTAGTGAGGCCCTCCACAACTTTGTGAGACCTGGTTTCAAAATAAAGGATAAAAAATAGGGCCGGGAGTGTAGCGCGGAGGTAGAACGCCCCTGGGTTCAATCCCCCGTACCACCCAAAAAAAAAAAAAAATAAATAAATAAATAAATAAATAAAAATGTATTTACTCACATTTCGTGCAATGTGACCAGGATCTCAGTAGTTTCAAATATCTGGACAAATTCCCCTCTTATTCATGCCACTGAGAAAGATTCTGTGGCGTTTTTTTTCCATTTAAAAATTAAATGAGTTTACATGTGTGAAAGTGTGTGAATCAATGCTGGGTAGATAGCAAACACTTAATAATATGCTAATTGATTCTAAACCTTTACCCCAAAGGCAGTAAGCCAAGGAAAAAGTGACTTTGCTATTTGAATATTTGTGAAAACTCGCAGGGTTAGGATCCTTGTTAAAATCTTTCATTTGATTTTAGTTTGTCCTAAAATTATTACTAGACCAATGGTAAGTGATTATTTCATAGCATCATAATACTGGAGAGGGTATTTACAAAATGAGATTTTTCATGGCCTTGAATATGAACTCATTTTTTAGCCCATTACACGTAGTGTGTAATGTTGTTCTTGTTTAGGCTAAATACTGAGTAATATTCAGTATGCCTGATTTATAGACTTGGCTGTCTAGGAATAACTCTTTAGTCTGTGTATTTTGATCAGGTGTATAGGGATCTGAGTTAAAATAAGAAGCACTAGGCACATTCCTGTAATACAATCTACTAAGGAGGCTGAAGCAGGAGGATCACAAGGAGGCAGGAGGATCACGAGGCCAGCCTGGACAACTTAGTGAGAAACTTAAAATTAAAAAAGGCTAAGGATATAGCTCAGTGGTAGAGAACCCCGAGGTTTACCCCTAGGTTTTTTTTGGGGGGGATCAAGAAGCACTAATCCCCTTTTACTATCAATATCACTTTGAAAAAATGTTTGACATATTTGTCTTACTGAAAATAAATGAGGGCTTCTCATAAATCTGAAATAGAATGTTAGTGAGCTGTGTTTGGAGCAGCCTTGGCTCTTACTAACATTTTCTGAATAAATTTGGAGCGTATTCAAACTGTGTATTACATATATATTTATCTTAAAATTTTTTCTTAAGATACATAGCAAAAATGGGATTGCATTAAACTGAAGAGCTTTTGTGCAGCAAAGGAAACAATCAAGAACCTCAACAGAGAGCTGACAGAATGGGAGAAGATTTTTGCCAGCTCCTCCTCTGATAGAGGACTAATATCTAGAGTATACAGAGAACTTAAAAAATTTACCACTAAAAAAACAAATAACCCAATCAAAAAATGGGCAAGCGAACTAAATAGACACTTCACAGAAGAAGAAACACAAATGGCCAATAAATGTATGAAAAAATGTTCAACATCATTAGCAATCAGAGAGATGCAAATCAAAACTACCCTGAGATTTAACCTAACCCCAATTAGAATGGCAATCATTAGAAACACAAACAACAACAAATGCTGGCGAGGATGTGGAGAAGTAGGAACTCTACTACACCGTTGGTGGGATTGCAAATTAGTGCAACCACTTTGGAAAATAGCGTGGAGGATACTCAGAAGAATGGGAATGAACCTACCATATGACCCAGCAATACCACTTCTAGGCATCTACCCAAAAGAACTGAAACCAAACCACCAGACTAATGCATGTGTATCTATGTTTATAGTTGCACAATTCACAATTGCCAAACTTTGGAACCAGCCAAGGTGTCCATCAACTGATGAATGGATTACAAAACTATGGGATATGTACACAATGGAATTTTACAAGCCATAAAGAAGAACAAAATTACATCATTTGCAGGGAAATGGAGGGAACTGGAGAACATTATGCTAAGTGAGATTAGTCAGTCACAGAGTGAAAAGTCGGATGTTCTCCCTAATATGTGGAAGCTAGGGAGAATGAGACTTAGAAGGGACTCCAGACATAGGAGAAAACTTTAGATGAGTAAGAAGGGGACCTAACTGAGGGAGATGGGAGGGGGGAAAGAGGGAAACCCACTAATGCACATGATATATATACACAAATTTACAGAGTCAATCACTATGCTGAGCACAAAAGGGGGGAAGGGGGAGGAAATAGGGTGGGATTTGAGGGAGGGCTAAATGAGCATTGTGTGCATGCATGCTTCTGATACCCTGACACTTATCAAAATGTATAACTACAGTGCACCAATAAATGAATATATTTTAAAAAATAATATATGTAAGGACTTTAGGGTTTGAAATACATTTCTTTTCTGTTGGTAGCTTTCTTCTGATCTATTTCCAGCAGAATGTGTGCTTTGAGTAATGGTATTGTGTCAGGTATCATTTTTTTTCCCAATGGCTGATCTTTTATTGAGATGATAGAGTCTATATTATGTCACTGACAGGGTTATACTTATTCTAAATTACTAAAACATCACAACAATGTTCTAATATATTTTCATAGCTTAGAAGTCAGACAGAAAAGCTTATACATTCTGGGCTACATACAGATTTTCCTGCTGACCCGACACACAGTGAGATGACTGAGAATTTCATTTATCAGGGGAAGAGTAGGAGTGGGGAGCCTGGGGGGTGGAAGGGGAGGTCTTGGGAAACCATTCCTTCCATTTGCTCTGACTCAGGAAAATTAAATGTCTTGTCAAAGGTGACAATAAATCCATCACTCCAGCTATGCAATAGTGAGAGACATGCTAGGTAGCTTGATTTTAAAAAGAAAAAAGCAAAGCCTGAAAGACAAAGTGACAAATCTTGAAATTCCACATTTCAAGATGTCTTCAGAGTCATATGAACAAGTGTGTTCTAAGCTCTGTTGCCACCACTGCGTAGACCTCCCTTCTAAATTCTGTTAGTAATGATACCCGGAGACAGAGGCTATGGCTGAGAAATCACTGTCTACGTCTGTTTCGTAGTCACAAAGGACATGAATCATTTGGGGACAGAACCCTTGAGTTCTCTATCTTGCAGCTGCCAACCTGCTGTGACACACCATTGACAGCTTCTTTGAAGTGATCCCTTCTCCGGTGTTCAGTTCAGTGAAGCTTTCCTGGTGTGACCCTTAAGCTCACACTGAGGGGGAGGCACCCATTATAAATGAAATGGCTGAAGGATCTTCTTTAGATGTGACCATATGAAAAGAATTTTTGTGGAATTGGTGACTTTAGAAAGTAACCTCTAGGGCAAATTCCAACTAAATCCACTCTAACACCTCAAGAGTGAGAGGCAAGGATTAAAAAAAAAACAAGTTAAGCGACCATAGATTTGGATCTCTTGAAAGAATTTAAGGAATTTTCTAGTAATTTTAGTGAAGCTTTATTTTAATTGTAGAATAGTAGGAAAAGTCACATATTCCATCCTTAATTTCCCCTGCTTCATTTCATAATAGTAAAATCTCAGAGCATATCATGAATTTAAAAAAATCTGATATCTGAAAAGTTTTTTTTTTTTTTTGTGGTACCGGGGATTGAACGCAGGGGCGTTCTACCTCCGCACTACACCCCCGGCCCTATTTTTTTATGCTTTATTTTGAAACCGGGTCTCACGAAGTTGCTGGAAAACTCCAATTCACCTTTCTATCAACCCTCCCAAACTTTGTTTTTCTCACCAGTTTTCATAGAGTTCTCTAGGCAGGCCTAATCATTGCTTTCCCTTTAATTCTTTAAAAACTTTGCACTTGTCTTTGAGTATCACAGCTTACTCAATAATGGCAAGACCAGTTATCATGCAATTTTTTCTCTTTGTGGGACGATTATTATTTCAATAGCGATACATGGGTTCATGTGACAGTGATAGAGTTGATTATGTGTGATCAGAATCTACAAGATGTCCTAACCTCCCATATTTCAGGGGAGTATTTTCTGAAAGCCATCCTTGAAGCCCCTATCCCTGGGTTTGAGGTATGGGGAAGGGTGCCTTCCCCTCTCTCTCATGGGGCCAGAGACAGAAAATTCCATAGCATTCCGACACACTACTACTAAGACATTCTCTCTCTTGCTTTCTCCAAAATGTCCTTTTCTGTTTTCTTTCTGGATATGATCACAAAAGTGGAGGCTTGTGCATTTCCTCAGCAATCCTAAATAAGTCGTGTGACTTTTGGTTTTGAAGTGTGCACATGGTTGATAAAATTGTTCAGTTTTGACCTTTTGAGACTTCAGCTAAAACTGAGGTAGTTATTAGAAAGGGAAGGTGCTCCCAGGGAAATAAAGTTCTAAAGAAGGCAACTGAAGTTTCCCATATACTAGAGTGCTGTTTGAGAACATATAAAGATTGCTATGGGGCCCAAATGGGCAGAAAGTTGCAAGTAATAGGACTGCTCCATCTCCTAGGCAGGAAGATACACATCCTAGGGAGGCAGCCCAAGTAGCCCTTGAGGATGATTGGAAGAAGAAACACATCTCAGTGTAATCTCTATTCACACAAACAGGGTCCACGGAGCACACAGTTGAAAGTACGTTCTGAGCCAGACTGTAGAATGACTTTATGTAGATTAGAAAAAAAAAATGTTCTTTGGGGGGAAATTTAGGAAAGGCCACTACTTCTAAGTGAAAATCTCCATGTAGGACACAGGCTGGAAACCAATTTCAGGTTATATTGCAGTCCAAACTTGTCCCCTCTGCTGGGCAGCACTGTTTGATTACGATTATTTCTTTTCATTTTTTAAATTTTTCTTTCTTTAAGATGAGTATCTGTCAACACACTGAGAAAATTAGAATAAATTTACTCCTAAAACACTTTCTTTTTTTGCAATTGGTGCATTGTAATTATACAACAAAAGTGATACAGTCATACATGCACACAACCCTTGGTGTAGTTCTCTCTGCATCCCACCCACTCCAACCCCCTCCCGATATATTCAGTGAAATTGGGAGTGATACCTTCATATATGAACATAGCATTTTAACTCTTACCTTTCTCAATCCTCCTTTTTCTCCCTCCCCATTTCCCACCTCCCAGTCCATTTCTACTATTCTGTTGGTTTCTTCATTTATCTGAAATCTCTTTCAATTCCTATTTTCTCTCTAGCTTCCACACATGAGAGAAAACATATGACCCTTGACTTTCAGAGACTGGCTGATCTCACTTAGCATAATATTCTCTAGCTCCATCCATTTCCCTGCAAATGATTATAATCTTGTTCTTCTTTATGACTGAGTAAAACTCCATTGCGTACACATACTATATTTTCCTTATTTTTCATCTGTTGAGGACACCGAGGTTGGTCCCATAATTTGGCTATTGTGAGTCGTGCTGCTATAAACATGGCTATGCATGCATCATTACAGTACCTGACTTTAATTCTTTGGGAAAGATAAAAGACCTCTATAATGGAAATTTATAGAACACTGAAGAAAGACATTAAAGAAGACCTTAGAAGATGAAAAGCCCTCCCATGTTCCTTTGATTGGCAGAGTAAATATTGTCAAAACGACCATGCTACCAAAACCAATCCCCAGATTCAATGTAATCCAAAATACCAGTATCATTATTCACAGAACTAGAAAAATACTCCTAAAAGACTTTCAATAATTTAGGATAATACTTTTTTTTTTTTTCAGTACTGGGGATGGAACCCAGGGGCATTCTACCTCCGAGCTACACCCCCAGGCCTATTTTTTTATTCTTTATTTTGAAACAGGGTCTCACTAAGTTGCAGAGGGCCTCACTAAGTAGCTGAGGCTGGCCGTGAACCTATGATCCTCCGGTCTCAGCCTCCCAAGTACTGGGATTACAAGTGTGCGCCACCACACCCGGCTTAGGATAATACTTTAAAATAAAAAATCATAACCAAACACAATTTTAAATACCCACAAAATATACTCATCAGCAGGAAGAAAAGCAAGAATTCACCTGTACCTCCATGCCATTCATAAAGGTGAATCATAGTCTCTTAAAGATCTTTGAATTTGAAGTTTTCAGGCTGGTGCTACAAAATAGACATCCCTCATAAAGTCCCATATGGCTGGCTTCTTAGATGAAAGACAAAGAGTAAGCCATCATAAAAAGCCTTTCTATTAGTGATCTGTGGCATGTGTTTCTAAAATAAGAGTTCTTTTGAAGTTGATACTTATTAGAGAGGCATTCTTAAGTGTGCACTTAAAAAATTGATTACTGTGTCCATTTATATCCTGGAACAAAAGGCCAAGCATGATTTTCATACCTGAGAGATGCTGCTTCGTTCCATAAGTGTGAATGTACCAACCCCAGAATCCTTACTACTCTAAGACCTGTAGGCTATTTTAATAGACTGTGGGCATACACCAGTCAGCGTGTGTTATCGCATTTATATCAAATTCCATAGAGACTTTGCCTGGATGGTCTCTAAGTTCTTTCTAATTCTGATGCCAGTTTTTCTAAGAAATAGGGTGAATGTTAGAGGAAGCCAGATGGATTTTAAATGTTTTCCATGAGTTTCTGTATGTTTTTGGATAAATTCACAATAGAATTTCAATTGAAAGTACATATTCTGGTATATGTTCTTTTCTTGGAATACCAGGGAACTTAATTACTACTTTTTCTGTAAATATAATTACAGGAGGTATTAATGTTATAGTAGTATTTATTCAACATTTGTTTTAAAATAATATTTGATATTTCATCAGGTATTTTACTTAACTTATTACAAAATAAATACTAATGTTACTGTGTCAAGAAAGAGAATACTATTCATTCCAGAGGTCGCCTCCTCCCAGATGTCCCCCTTCCCGTCACTGTGAAAGTCACCACTGACTTAACAGCACTATAGGATAGTTTTAACTCATTTTTGAACTGTAAATAGAACCTTAAAGTCTGTTCTCATCTGCATGTGGTTTAACCACGCCTTGAGCAGCTTGAAGTCCAGTCGTTCACTTACTCCATTGTATGACCATGTAATTTAGCAAGCTGTTTTACTTTGTTATTGTGAACAACTCTGGTATAAACAGCCCTATACCTTGTTCTCAGTGCTCATAGGTACCTATGGCTCTTGAGTATATACCTAGAAGGTGGAATTGGGTTGTACGTTACGTTCACCTGTGAGTTTACTAATCAGTTTACTAATCTACACTACCACTATTTCCATGGGGGTCCCATTGCTCTGCCTCCTTCACCACATTGGTCGATTTTGGATTGAAACATTCCTATCAGCGGATAGGGCTAAGTCATTTTGGTTTTCGTGTTTATTTCCATAAATACCAGACTGAGTATTTTTTTTTTTTTTTGCGGTACCGGGGATTGAACCCAGGGGCGTTCTACCTCCAAGCTCCACCCCCGGCCCTATTTTTATACTTTATTTTGAAACCGGGTCTCATGAAGTTGCGGAGGGCCTCACTAAGTAGCTGAGGCTGGCTGCGAACCCGGATCCTCCGGTCTCAGCCTCCCAAGTACTGGGATGACGAGCGTGCGCCACCACGTCCGGCCAGACTGAGTATTTTAATGATAAATTGAGAGGTCTTTGGGTTCTCCTTGCCTATGAAGTACAGATTCAAGAATCTTGATCATTTTTCTATTTTTTTCTTTTCTTACTAATATTTAAGTTTCCTGACATAATCAAGAAAGTGGCATTTTTTTTAGTTATGTTGTTAATACATCCTCCCCATCTGGGGCTTCCCTTCTTGTTTCCTAATGGATCTATTGATGAGAAAAAGTTTCTAATTTTAGTTTTGTAGTTACTGAATTTTTAAGGCATATATATATTATTACTACTACATTTATATATATGTATATATGTATATATATGTATATATATGTATATATATACATATATATATATATATATATATATATATATATATTACTACATTTGATTTTCATTTTATTACAATCCTGGCAAGCATATTCACAACTGACATTGGCCTATATACATGTGACTAAGATTTGCTGCCCTGGTTAAGCTACTGTGATAACACCAGAGGGAAATCTTCCTGGTTTCTGTTCCCTGGGTGAGATTTTGTAACTTTTTACTTGAATCTTTGCAAATAGTTATGGTACTATTCATATTTTCTATTTCTTCTTGTGCTAGCTTTTGAAGTTGTAATTTTTTTTTGTTTGTGGTACCAGGGATTGATCCCAGGGGCGTTTTACCTCCGAGCTACACCCCCGGCCCTATTTTTTATACTTTATTTTGAAACTGGTTCTCACGAAGTTGCGAAGGGCCTAAGTAGCTGAGGCTGGATACGAACCCGAATCCTCCGGTTTCCGCCTCCCAAGTACTGGGATTACAAGTGTGCGCCACCATGCCCGGCTTGAAGTTGTATTTTTAAAGAAAACTATCTTATTTGAGAAGTTGCTTGGAGAGATGAATTGAGATCTTACATGCTACCTTGTTCCAAAGTCTTATTTCACCTTGGCCCGCTGCATGGGGAAATAGAAATCTGGGGTTGCTTTGATCCAGTTTGTGAGATTGCTACTTGTTGAATGTGAGCTGCAGTCTCTGGAAGGACTTTTCTATATAGAGATCACTCCTACTGGGATGGGATCCTCTGCGCTCCCAGACTAAAGTGAATAAATGTCTCTTCAACTCCTCCCCTTCCTGAAGTGCTAGACTCTAATTTCCACCATGCTGTCTATTCCATGTTGTAAAAAGACCTACCTCATCTCTGAGCTCTGCGCCCCCGTTCAGAAATGGCAAGTACATTCAGAGCAAAACAACTACAAATCCCAGGCTCACCCTATGGGGTTTAATCCTTTTCCAGATTCTAGTCTGATAAATTTCAATTATTTTATCCAATTTCCAGTGTTTTTAGAACACACATCTTTTCCCCCCGCTTGGTTAAGCTTTCTTTTTCTATTGCTACATTATAAGCTCACATCAAAATATAGTTCATAGTGATAGTGACATACATGCACACAGCATTTGGTGGGCTTTCCCTTGGCCCCCAACCCCCTTCCCCATACAGAATATTGACATTAACATTGGTATTCTCACATATGTACATAACGTCATGGGAATGATTCATTCACTGATTCTCCCTCTCCCCCCACCCTTCTTCCCCTACACTACCTCCCTGGCTCCACTGATGTTTCTCCTCCATTATCTGAAGACTCTCTGGTGTCCGGATTACTCCCTAGCTTCCGCATATTAGAGATAACATATGACCCTTCACTTTCTGTGACTGGCTAATCTCATTTAACACTGTGTTCTCCAGGTCCATCCATTTTCCTGCAAATGACATTATTTTGTTCTTCTTTATTGCTGAGTAGAATTCCATTGTGTGTATATCCCATAATTTTGTAATCCATTCATCTGCTGATGGACACCTAGCTTGGTTCCATAATATGGCTATTGTGAATTGTGCTGCTATGAACATGGATATGAATATATTACTGTAATTATCTGATTTCAGTCCCTTTTGAAAGATACCCAGGAGTGATATAGCCGTATCATATGGTGGATCCATTCCCAATTTTCTGAGGAATCTCCACACTGATCTCCATAGCAGCTACGCTAATTTGCAACCTCACCAACAGTGTAGAAGAGTTCCTCCTATCTCCCCACATCCTTGCCAGCATTTATTGTTTTTTCACTTCTTGATGATTGCCATTCTGAATGAGGTTAGATGGAATCCGTGTAGTTTTGATTTGCATCTCCCTTTTTACTAATGATGTTGAACTTTATTTTTCAAATATTTATGGGCCATTTGTATTTCTTCTTTTGTGAAGTATCTATTTAGTTCAATTGCCCATTTCTTGATTGGGTTGTTTGTTGATTAGTGGCTATTCTGGGTCTTTTTTTTTCTCCATATGAAATTTAGGGCTGATTTTTTTAGGTCTATAAAGAATGATATTGGTATTTTGATAGGGATTGCATTGAATCTGTAGATAATTTTTGGTAGGATGGCCATTTTGATAATACTTATTCTGCCTATCTAACAGCATGGGAGATCTTTCCATCTTTTAAGATCTTCAATTTCTTCCTTTAGTATTTTATAATTTTCATTGTAGATGTCTTTTACCTCCTTGGTTAGACTTATTCCTAGGTATTTAATTGTTTTTGAGGTTGTTGTGAATGAAATTATTTTTTGAATTTCTTTTTCAGTGGATTCATGGTTGGCATATAGAAAAGCTACTGATTTTTTTAGATTGATTTTGTATCCCGCTACTTTGCCGAATTTGTTAATCAGCTCTAGAAATCTTTTGGTTGAGCTTTTTGGGTCTTCTAAAAATAGGATCATGTCACCTGTAAATAGAGATAATTTCAGTTCTTCTTTTCCTATTTGAATTTCATTGATATCCTTCTCTTGCCTTATCACTCTGGCAAGAGTCTCAAATACTATAATGAAAGCATCCTTGTTTTGTTCCTGATTTTAAAGAGAATTCTCACAGTTTTTCCCCCATTCAATGTGATGTTGGGTTTGGGTTTATTATATATTGCCTTTATAATGTTGAGGTAAGTTCCTTCTATTCTGCAGTGTTTTTAACATGAATGGGTTTTGGGTTTTGTCAAATATGTTTTCAGCATCTATTGAGATGATCATGTGATGATTTTTTTTTTTGTCCTTGGTTCTATTTATGTGGTGAATTGCATGTATTCAGTTGTATATGTTGAACCAGTCTTTCATCCCTGGAATGAATCCAAGTTGGTCATGGTATATAATTTTCTTGATACGGTTTTGAATGTATATTGCTAGTATTTTGTTTAGAATTTTGCATCTGTGTTCATAAAGGATGTTAGTCTGCAATTTTTCTCTTTTTTGAGGTATCTTTATTCAGTTTTGGTATTAAGGTGATACTGGCCTCATAGAAGGAGTTTGGAAGAATTCCATCTCTTTCAATTTCATAGAATAATATGTGAAGTATTGGGTTTAGTTCTTCTATAAAGGTTTTGTAGAATTCACCTGGGAATCCTCTGGACCTGGAAGGCTTTTTATCGCTGTTTCTGTCTCTTTGCTTACTATTGGTTGGTTTATGTTTTTTATATCCTTATCTCCTGCCTTCTACTGGTTTTGGGATGAGGCTGTTCCTATTTTTCAAGGGCCTTGAAGTATGTCATTAGGTTGTTTATGTGGTGACTTTCTGTTTTTCTTATGCGAGCACTCAGTGCTATATATTTTCCCCTTCAAACCTCCTTCAAAGTGTCCCATAGATTTTGGTATGCTGTGTCTTATTGTTAATATTTAAATAATGTTTGCCACATTATAAATAGTCAATAAATTAAAGTTGCTTCTTCTTTTTCTTTAATGTTCAAATTATGCATGTTTATTTTGCTGATTATCTAAATGACTCATTAGAGGGGAAAAATGATGTATATGAACATTTTTGGACCTGATTTCTCCGTCATTTTTTTCAGATCTTAACAAATGAAAATCAATGGCATGCACATTTATTCCCTAGCTACATTTTGTCTTCTCGGGGTAACAAATGCTGTTGATGCTCTAAAGTGCTCCTGCCCTTCCATTTGCTTTCTTTTGTAAAGCACCATATATAAACTGCTTTAGGAAAGCCATGTTTATTTGTAGGGTCTCTACTCTGTTAATCTATATTCTTCAGAGCAGAAGAAAGGAGACAATGAAATCTGTGTGTAGCAAGCCATCAACCCCTTGTAAATTTAAGAATGCAGTTTGGTAATCCATCAAGTTTTAAAGGAACATGGGGAATATGCTATAGGTTACAAAAATGTGTGTGGGTAGGAGGATAATACATATGTTTATACCTGTAGATTTCAGAAATTTGAATTTTGTATATGGCAGGGTGTCTTGTTAGGCACATTCATAAATCCTTTACAGAATTCCAGTGGTAACCATCCTTCATAAAACATTAATATTTACCTGAAAGTCACAAATACTTAGAAAATATTTCAACAAAATGCTTACTTTCAGTAGTTTTACATTTTTGTATTTTAAATAATTCATATTACAAATTATAGAAATTCTTGACCTTCTTTATTAATGAGATTAAATGTTTGAATAGCAACATAAGCAACAAAAAAGACCCTTTCCATGGTGACTGATCATGGAAAAATAAAGTAATATATATTGAGTACTAACTATATAGCATGCACTAGCAGCTTAAAATAAACTAAAACTAAAAAATACTTTAACATGTATTTTTTATTGTTTGATTCTCAATACAAATATTAGATATCTTGTGAGCTGCACAAATAGATAGGTAAATAAATAAATGCAGGCAACTCCCAGATACAGCTGTTTTTTTAAAATCTGCCAACTTTCTTGGCCCTTCTGTAGTTTTTTGCTCAAGTCAGTCACATGCCACCTAGTGAAAATATAAAGAACTGCAACTTATTATTTATTACTATAATACATTTTCCTATGGTAAATACTGTTCCTCTAGCAATTTCTCTGTCTCTGTCTCTGTCTCTCTCTTCCTCCCTCCCTTTCTCCCTCTCTCCCTCTTTCTCATTGAAATCCAGTTAATTATATGTAGGAATGTATCTACTTAACCATTTAGGCATACTTGCCCCAGGCAACCCTAACCTCAGAAGTTTGTGCTAACACTTAATTGATAAAAATCTCAGCCTTGATAATCATAAAGAAAGGAAGTGAGAAGAAAGAAGGTCAAGGGTTAAACTTTAAGTAAATATATTGAATGTCAATTAAAGTTTGATAAAAAAATTAATATATTTTAATCTCACTGTATGTATAACACATAGCTCTATATCTTGTTTATACTTCCTGTCCTCTTAAGAAATCCTAATTATTGAGAATTTGTAAGTCTATAAGTTCTCAAAGGAATAGAAACACCTTTCTTTCCTTAATGTCATTCAACCAGAGTGTTTCAGAAGTTAGCTGCCTTATCTACATCTTCCTCTTTCTTATCATCAAAAAGAACCTTTCTTCTGATTACAAGTTGAAAGAAAAAACACTATTATTACAATAACCTTGTAATAAGGCAATACACTTGCCACATATATTTTATTTACTGTATTTAAAAATAAGTTAATACTACACTGATCCAAGTGATTTATCGGGTAACATTTTAAAAGAGGACAAGATTTACTACTGTGTACTCAGGGACTTGACACAGGACTCTAGGGCCTCAGGGCAGCCCATCTTGAAGCACTCTGTTACCTGTATGAGTCTCATGAGGCCCTCCCTGGGAACGTATCTTTGCCACCCATAATGTCTATCCACATTCTAGCTAGCCTTTCAGACTTCTTTCATTTAGAAATTGTTTGTGCTATTTAATTTTATAAAAAGAGTGTTATATTTAAATGAGCCCAGAAAAGGGAACAGGTAATGGATACATAGAAAACCAGTGCCTAGCCAGGGCCCATGGCACATGCCTGTAATCCCAGTGGGATGGACAGGTGGAGGCAGGAAGATTGCAAGTTCGAGACCAGCCTGTGCTATTTATCAAGACCCTGTCTCAGAATAAACAAAGAAGGGCTGGAGAGGGAGCTCAGTGGTAGACTGCTCCTAGGTTCAGTCTCCAGTACTGCAAACACACACACGCACGCACGCACGCACGCACGCATGCACACGCACGCATGCACGCATACGCACACACACACACCCACACCCATCTTTATCATGGCCTTTCCTCAAGATGCATTTTGTATTAGGTCCTTGAGTCTGAAATAGAATTGGATCGTGGGAGGAGATGCCAGGCATGGGGGGCATTATTGCCTACTTGTCAATTTTCCCTCTCAGGGAATTCATTCTTTTTGTACAGCTTGGAACTTAACCCTGTACCAAAGCTCCCATCTCTTGACTTTAAGGCATGCCCCGATGAAGGATGGGCTACAGGTAAAAGCCAGCCTCTGTCTCCAGCCTGAGGGACAAGGTGCAGATGTGAGGGTTGCTGATTCCATGTGACAGCTCTCTTGGTAGGGTGGATATGTGGGGATGCCTGCCTCTTAGGTATGCACGCGATTAGCCTCAGATCCTGGCTTTAAATTAAAATGGTTCAGTCAATTATGGCACATTCTTCAGAATACAGGCATGCAGCAACCTTGAAGAGCAGTAATGCATAGGTAGAAGGCCAGGAGGAAAGAAGCAGATCTAAAATTGATAACAAAAGAAGTGTTCACACCAAGTACATGAAATTATTCATGTGATTCCATATAAAACCAGTTTCCATACTTTTTTTTTTTTTTTACAAATGGCTCAACTTGACTCTATGAGGGTGTGTAACTGTTTATGCCAGCGATGTTGACATTTTATAGGTAAGTGTGACCTTCCAAACATGTTCACCCCAATTGGCAAAGCATTACGTGCATTTATAAAACATGTATGCCAATTTAACACACAGTAGATGAGTAATAAAATAGTAAATGTTTTCAAAGAATAAATTACATGATATGGAACTTAAAGTGGTTTCCATAAAATTTATGGAGTTTCAAAACAACAGAAAGTTTTCTAAGTCTACTTATTTTCTCCCTTGCACACATGTAAGCATCATGCACACATATTTCTGTTTTCATCTTGAATTTTCTTCTAAATAAGCAGACTTCCCAGGCCTAGTCTCGATGCCAAAATGAACCCCTTTTATTTGCTGATTGAGATCTGGCTCAACAGCCAGAGTTTCCTGCTGGGTTCTTACAGAGGGTGCATTCATATTTTATCCTAATTTATTCATTATCAAACATCAAACCTTTGGAAGATAAAACAAAGAGCTAGTGAACAATGTAGAGAAAACTTTCTGGTTTGTTTTCATCTTTACTCTCAGATGAAAGAATTCTTCAGTAGCCTTGCCCATTCCATGAATACATCATCCAGGTAATTGGGGGGCAGGTGGGGGGGGGTGACAGCCTGGGCCAAATCCACCTTCTGCACTCACTGAAGCACTCAATAATCTCCAACATCAAAAGTATCTAATGAGTATTTGAGAATCCAGGACATTAGTTGACCCAATCTTGTAATTAAGTATCAAAAGTCCCCAGTGCTTTTTGTGAACATTTACTAGTGACATAGCAAGATCTACTACACATGAGAAACAAAAGACCTCAGTCTTACTTTCCTTCTTGGAGGAAAGCTTTAATGACAGCTCTGGACTAGGCTTCAATATCAAAAACCCCAGTTTCTTATTAGTTCTGCTGCTTTGAAATTGCACAAGAATGGATAAACCACATATTTTCATTTGCAAAAAAATATTTCTTTCTTCATGGGTTTTTTTGAGAAGATGGGTGAAAACATGGTAGGAAAGTTGCTTTGTAGAATGTGAAGTATCTTACAGATGCTTAGCATATCATTATTACTGTGACAAATATGGATGCCATCGCTCCCACTTGTAGGTTAGCCGACAAAGACAGCAACCTCCCCCGTTGTAATTGACCTCAGTAAAGATGGCTACATACTTGTTATGATCGCACAGGACTGTAGTAGCCCAAATATGTAGATTTTTCTATCCTACTTACACCAACGTTATATATTTATTCTTTCATTTAAGATATCAAATTGTGGCAAAGATGTCCTGATAATTTGAAGAAGAGATAAAAAAAATGTATATTGTTTACTCTTGTGAAAACCCTAAGTCTCAACAGGTAACACTTGCAGGGGTGTACAGGTACGCTAAGGGGAAAGGGGGTGAATTCACGACCACTGTGGGCAGAAACCAGAGGAATCTTTAGAACCTTCCAGGTTCGAGGTTTTCCCTGGTGCCTCACCAGGGCTGACACTATTTTAAGTGACAGTGTGGCTGTTCTGGTCTAACCATCCTACTCCACATACACTGCTGAGGCTCTAGAAACCAATTTTGTGTAGTAGTTTTGGCTTTTCTGATCATCTGCAGTGTGAAATGAGGCATGATTTATTTGAAGGTAGCTCACTCTTGGCTGGATAGTCATGTGATTCGCTGGGTTTCCCATCCCCCCCCAGCACCCCAGGTATCTGATATTTTTGTGGGTTGGAATAGGCATCTTAACTATCAACTCAGAAAGACTTCTGACTCCATCGCTGTACCTCCTACTGGTCCTCGCCCCTTCATCTGCAGTTTGATCACTTAATGCAGCTGTCTCTAGAAAGGGACCATGTCCTTTGGACCACTTCCTAGGAAATGATCAAAAAGAAAAGTGGAGGATTACATCGATTTACTTGGAAAATTCAAGATTCTGACCTGACCATTTCTGAACCTGATGCTTTAATTCCTTCAATGGCAACCCCAGGCCAGCCTGGTTGGTACAATATAGTAATGACAAGCCAGCCAAAATGGGACCCAAGGGGCTCAAATGCAACTCTGCTTTGGTCAGCTAAATTCCCTTGTTGGGCTCACATAATCCTAGACTTTGTGCTTTGTCCCTCTGGTACCTGTCCCTTTTGGACAGAAGGTATGTACATGGGTAAGGGAATTTGGAAAAGAGATGAAATTGTAGCAACTGAAATTGGGCACCTTGATTTTGGAATGGTAGAGGGATAGTAACCTCACCTTCCCTACCCTAGGGGAGGTAGAACACCTGCTACCCCAGAAATAATAATAAAATAATAATAATAATAATAATAATAATAATAATGCAAAAAGACCTGTGATAATATCTTGAGCCAGGACAATGCTTGGGAGATTTTTTTTTTTTTGCGGTACCAGGGATTGAACCCAGGGGCGTTCTACCTCTGTGCTACGCCCCCAGCCCTATTTTTTATACTTTATTTTGAAACCGGGTCTCATGAAGTTGCGGAGGGCCTCACTAAGGAGAGAGAGGTGGGGGGAGAGAGACAGAGAGAGAGAGAGAGAGCTGAGGCTGGTCGCGAACCCGGATCCTCCGGTTTCCGCCTCCCAAAGTGGGAGATCTTAAAATGCTGATTTCCATGAGTTAACTCAATACTTTGCAGTGTCCTAGATATATAAGGCAACTCTATAAAAATTTGGAACAGTTGAGTGGCTGTGGGTCATAGCAGTTGGTCACAGGTACTGGTGATAACTATGAGGGCTTTACATGTGGGACACATACTTTAAATACTTTAAGGAGTCACATAAAACATATAGAAAAATAAATTAGGGAAGAGGTCTTTACTACACATACGATTTGTTATAGTTAGATATAAAATGTCCCCTAAAGAGCTCACTTATTAATGTTTGGAGCTGATGAAATTGAGTCATGAGGGTTGTATTCCCAGAAGTGGATTTACCTGGGTACCACTGTACTACATCACAATGGATTTACCTGGGTGGTACCTGGTAGGCCTGTAGGGTGTGGCTGGAGGAGGTGGTCCCTGGGGGTGCAGCTTGGAGATTATATAAAGGGTTCCTCCTTCCCCTGCTTGCTCTCTTGCTTTCAGTGATGTGCAGAGCACAGTCCATGAGCTCTCCCTCCCTCTGCCTCCTGCAGCCATGGCCTGAGATCCGCGGTCCCCAGTCTCACATACACTGATCTGGAAACCATAAGAAAATAAATCTTCTTTCAAGCCGGGCATGGTGGTGCACGCTTGTAATCCCAGTACTTTGGGAAGCAGAGACCAGAGGATACGGGTTCGTGGCCAGCCTCAGCTCTCTCTCTGTCTCTCTTTCTGTCTGTCTCTCTCTCTCTCTCTCTCTCTCCTTAGTGAGGCCCTCCGCAACTTCGTGAGACCCGGTTTCAAAATAAAATATAAAAAATAGGGCTGGGGGTGTAGCACGGAGGTAGAACGCCCCTGGGTTCAATCCCCAGTACCACAAAAAAAAAAAAGAAAATAAATCTTCTTTCCTCTAAACTACGCAGTCACTCTTTAGATTATAGCTGCAATAATGCTGACGGATACACAATTCTTTCCTCTTTGATTTTTTCACTCTCTGGAATTAACTTATTTTGAACAGATACCAACTTCAATATGCAATTTAATATTTATTCAGAGGCAGAGCTTTAAGTTAATTTTTATCACTCTACTTTTTTGTTAATGTTCATGAAGGAAAGTAATGATTCTTTGGCCTTTAAAAGGAAGAACGAAGCCGGGTGTGGTGGCGCACGCTTGTAATCCCAGTACTTGGGAGGCTGAGACCGGAGGATCCGGGTTCGCGGCCCAGCCTCAGCTACTTAGTGAGGCCCTCCACAACTTCCTGAGACCCTGTTTCAAAATAAAGAATAAAAAAAAATAAAGAAAGAATAAAAAATAGGGCCGGGGGTGTAGCTCGGAGGTAGAATGCCCCAGGTTCAATCCCCGGTATGCAAAAAATAAAAAAAGGAAGAACGAGCCAGGTGCAAGGTGTGTGACTATAATCCCAGTACTTGGGAGGCTAAGACAGGAGGACCACAAGTTTGAGGCCAGTGTTGGCAACCTAGCAAGATCTTGTCTCAAAAAAAAAAAAAAAGAGAGAGAGAGATTAAGAAAAGGGTAGGGGTATAGCTCAGTGGTAGAGTGCCCTTGGGTTCACACCCCAGGACCAGAAAAATAAATACATACATAATTTTTAAAAAGAAAGAAAAAAGGCCAGGCATGGTGGCGCATGCTTGTAATCCCAGTACATGGGAGGCTGAGACAGGAGGATCACAGTGAGACTCTTGTCAACCTAGTGAGACCCTGTTTCAAAATAAAAATAAAGTAGGGCTGGGGGTGTAGCTCAGAGGTAGACTGCCCCTGGGTTCAACCCCTAGTACCTTACACACACACACACATACACACACATACACATACACACACAAAGAATACTGGATAAGTAAAGAATTCGTCACAGTTAACTACATAAAAAGCCATAAAAATATATCTTTATTTTTCTTCCATGTTTTGTAGATAAACTTAGAGCAGTAATACTCTTACATACACTCATTTGGATTTATACACATGTACACATATATGCGTGTATATGTATGCACACACACATACACATGCCCCTGTATACTTTTAATGATAATTGACTGAAACATTGATATATGCATTTAAAATATTTAGAAGAAAAATATGTCAATAATTAAAATTTCCTTTATTCCTTGTTTACGATTAATCAGAATTTTAATAATATATATTTCCAATATGTCACATTGGAAAAATATGTGTATAAAATTATTGAAAAAAAAAGACCAGGAAAGTGATAAAAAATAATGGATCTAACATTGTTTCTGTGTTAGCCAGGCATGGTGGCACATGCCTGTACTTGGGAGGCTGAGACAGAAGGATCACAGGTTGGAGGCCAGCCTCAGGAATTTAGTGAGACTCTCTTTCGAAATTAAACAAAAAAAATGAAATAGAGCTGGGGGGTATAGTCAGAAATGCAAAAAATGAAGTTGTTTTTGTGTTAAAAAGCAGCCTGAAAATGAATATCTAACAGCATAGTACATAGGATCTTTACTACTGTTTTGGTCTTCATCTTATTTTATGGATAAGCCTGTGTGTAATTTTTGTCTCAAAGCATTATGGTAGCCTCATCGCTAAGAAATTATATAGAAACATTTATTTTTGCTTCCCTCAACCCTTTGAGAGTAGCAAAGATCTTCCCAAACCTTTGAGAAATATATTTTTATTACAAAATCACAACATATTTCTTGGAATTATAACACCATAGTTACTGAAAATAAATCTAGTCACTAAAAAAAACCAAAAGATTAAATAATTTTCTAATATTTAAAGAAGAAATACTTTAAAAATTTAATAAGGTTTTACTTTTTTCTTTTGCTTGGGATGGCAAGTTGATTGATAATTTGTTTGCTTTTCAGTTGAAACAAGATTTCTAGACTTTATTTTTAAACTACCCATTTTTTTTTTTTTTTGCAGTACTGGGGATTGAACCCAGGGGCGTTCTACCTCTGAGCTACACCCCCAGCTCTATTTTTTATACTTTATTTTGAAACCGGGTCACACGAAGTTGCTGAGGGCCTCACTAAGTAGCTGAGGCTGGCCGCGAACCCGGATCCTCCGGTCTCAGCCTCCCCCAAGTACTGGGATTACAAGCGTGCGCCACCACGCCCGACTTAGACTTTATTTTTAAACTACCCATTTTCACTCTTTTTAGAAGTTCAGTCGGCACAGAACCTTCAGTTCAGTGGTTGGTAAAAGCTATGAATATAATTCAGATGTATAAAGTAAGTGTTATATGTGCAAAATTCAGAAGTTTGGAAAACAAAATGTACTAACACGGAGGAGCACAGAATTGGGAACACCTTAAAAACACTTCTCTGCCAGAGACTTCCAGCTTTGGAGTCATTTTATTCTCTGAAAATCACTTTTAATAAGAATGTACTTTCAGATGTAATAGCTTTCCATACAGTTTCAAAGTTTTGCACGCTTGTGAATACACTAAGCCTTTCTTAAAATCGTTATAAAAATTCATGTCACAACCCTGCTGCCTATTGAAGGTTAAGAGCTTTAACATATGACTTGTATTATATCACCCCTCTTGCTTTGGGAAGACATCCTTTAATTTTGGCAAAAATATCCACAACATTTAAATATTTATAATACCAGGGCCAAGCCGTGCCCCATATCTGATGAGCAACTTCAATGGAGAATGAAGTTACTACCCAATTTTCAGCTACTCATTCAGCTCACGTTTCTATTACTTTCTGTTACTGCTGAAATTGATGAACGATTCCATGCAAAGGCAGCCTTTCTGATGAACTCTGGAAGTTTTCAAGTCTTTCTCTTCCCTCTCTTCATTAGGGCAGTTTCTCCTGAAGACTAATGAAGCAAGCACATTTAAGAGAAAAGACCAAATTCCCTGTGTTTAAAGCTTCCCCTTAAGCATCCAGAGTATAATTCTCCTTAAAAAGCATTGCAGATAGAGAAATGGAGCTGTCTTGAATTACAAGATACTTCTGCTGCACAAAATAATAATAATAATAGTAAAAGTAATAAAAAGACGGGATGCAATAAAAGTGTAACAGTTTCATACCTATCATAATATCTTTTAAGAAGAAAAATTCCAGTGGCAAAAATAAAATTCCAGGACCCAGGAGTTCAGAGTCCCTATGCTAGGTTTAGGGAGTCTTTGTAAATATTTATTGATTTTTACTAGAGGTCTCTTAGTTTACTTCGATGTTGATTATCTATATATATTTGTATATGTGTAATTGTTAGATTGCACTAATGATTTTTCTTAAACAAAATTCTTTAAAAAGCAGCAAAAACAGATATGAAGGTTTAATTCTAAAACCGAGTTTTATGCAAATTCCTTTTTCGAATTTAAAAAAATGATGCTGGTGTTCTCAAATAATTGCAAAACTATGGAAGATTTTAAAATGAAAACTAAACAATTTACTTCTTTGTTTCCCCATTTCCGAACATGATTCTCCACTGTAAACTTTTATAAAGATTTATTGGCTGCAGTTCCAAATTTTTTTTTTAGTTTCAGAGATTTTGATTTAAATATAAATAAGTGGCTTTATCCTATACCAAAATAACTTTTACAGAGTTTTACATTGCTTACCAATGACCTACATGTTTTTAAATTCAGTGGATAGTATCAATAACATTTAGGTTTGATAAGTTTGTGTATGTACATCATGATCATTGAGGTGTTTCCCTCTTCAAGTCTTCCTTCCCCCTCCCATCTCCCTCAATTATGTCCCCTCCTTCACTCAACTAAGGTTCCTCCTCCTTTGTCTGGAGTCCCTCCTATGATCCAATTTCTCCCTAGCTTCTGCTTATGAGGGAAAACATCTGACCTTTCACTTATTGTGACTGACTAATCTCACTTAGCATAATATTCTCCAGTTCCATCCATTTCCCTGCAAATGACATAATTTTGTTCTTTTTTATGGCTGAGTAGAATTCCATTGTATATATATATCCCCAAATTTTGTAATCCATTCATCTGTTGATGGACATCTCAGCTGGTTCCATAGTTTGGCAATTATGGAGTGCGCAGAAATAAACATAAATATGCATATGCATACATTACTGTGGTAGTCTGGTTTCAATTATTTAGGGAAGATATCCAGGAGTACTATAGCTGGGTTCATTCCCATTCTTCTGAGGATCCTCCACACTGTTTTCAAAAGTGGTTGCATTAAGTTGCAATCCCACCAACAGTGTATCAGTATTCTTACTTCTCCACAATTTTGCCAGCATTTATTATTGTTTGTATTTTTAATGATTGCCATTCTAATTGGGGTTAGGTGAAATCTCAGGGTAGTTATGATTTGCATCTCTCTGATTGCTAATAATGTTGAACATTTTTTCATATATTTTTTGGCCATTTGTATTCTTCTTTTGTGAAGTGTCTATTAAGTTCACTTGCCCATTTTTTGATAGGGTTATTTTATTTTTTGGCAGTGAGTTTCTTGTTCTCTGTATATTCTAGATATTAGTCGTCTATCAGAGAAGTAGCTGGCAAAGATCTCCCATTCTGTCGGTTCTCTGTTGAGGTTCTTGATAGTTTCCTTTAATGCTCAGAAGCTCTTCAGTTTAATGCAATCCCAGGTATTACTCCTCATTTTAATTTCTTGGGCCTTTGGGGTCTTGTTAAGGAAGTGTTTACCTGTGCCCATATGTTGGAGTGTTGGTCCTATGCCCTCTTCAAGTAACTGCAAAGTCTCTGGTCTAATTTCCAGGTCTTGGATCCATCTTGAATTGACTTTTGTGCAGGGTGAGAAAGTGGTATTTATTTCCTTTTTTTTTTTTTTTGCATATGGATAACCAGTTTTGCCAACACCATTTGTTGAAGAGACTATCTTTTTTCCAGTGTATGTTTCATTTTGGTGTTAAGATTTAGTCCTCTTGTTAGAGGAATATCTGGCAAGGTTTTTCTTTCATTCTGTAGGCCCCCTCTTCACACTTGTGTGTGTGTTTTGCATTGAGAAATTGAACCCAGGGGTGCTCTACTACTAAGCTATATCTTCAACCCTTTTATAGTTTTTATTTTGAGACAGGGTCTCCCTAAGTGTTGGAGGCTGGTCTGGAACTTCCCTGCTATCTCAGCTTCCTAAATACTTGGACTACTTGTGTACTACCACCACCCCAGGCTTCTCTTCACACTCTTGATTGTTTTCTTAGCTGTGTAAAAACTTTTTAATTTGGTGGCATCCATTTATTCTTGGTTTTATTTCTTGAGCCTGAGGGGTCTAATTGAGGAAGTCATTGCCTACACCTATGTATTAGAGTGTTGAACCTAAGTTTTCTTCTACTAGTTGTAATGACTGGTTTAATTCCTAGGTCTCTGATCCACTTTGAGTTGACTTTCATATAGGGTAAGAAGTAGGGACTTAGTTTCATTTTTCTATATATGGATATCCAGTTTACCCAGCTCCATTTGTTAAAAAGGCTGTATGTTTTGGGGGCCTTTATTAAGGATCAGATGACGGTATCCATGTGGTTTTGTCTCTGTATCCTCTAGTCTAATCCAAAGGTCTATGTGTCTGTTTTTTTTGTTTTTGCTTTTGTTTTTTGCGGTACTGGGGATTGAACCCAGGGGCGTTCTACCTCCACACTACACCCCCGGCCCTATTTTTTTTTTTATACTTTGTTTAGAAACTGGGTCTCACGAAGTTGCGGAGGGCCTCACTAGGTAGAGAGAGAGAGAGAAACAGGGAGAGAGAGAGAGAGAGAGAGAGAGAGAGAGAAAGCTGAGGCTGGCCGCGAACCTGGATCCTCCGATCTCTGCCTCCCAAAGTACTGGGATTACAAGCATGCGCCACCACGCCCGGCTTTATGTGTCTGTTTTTATGCCAGTACCATGTAGTTTTTGTTACTATAGCTCTGTAGTATAATTTGAAGTCAGAAATTATGATGCCTCCAGCATTGTTCTTATTGCTCAGAATTGCTTTGGCTATTCTGGGTCCCTATCCATATGAATTTTAGGACTGCTTTTTCTAGTTCTATGAAGAATGTCATGGGTACCTTGATGGGGATTGCACTGAATCTGTATATTGCTTCTCATAACAGGTCCATTTTAATAATACTAATTCTGCCTATCCAGGAACATGGAAAATATTTTCATCTAGTGCTTTCTCCATTGTTTTTCTTCAGCATTCTATAATTCTGACTGTAGAGATACTTCACCTCCTTGTTTATATTTATACCTAGGTATTTAATTTTGCTGGGCTATTGCAAATGAAAGTGTTTTCCTGATTTCTTTTTCAGTGGGTTTATTATTGGAGTATATAAAAGCTATTGATTTTTTGTATGTTAATTTTTTACTCTACTACTTTGCTATATTTACCAGCTCTAGAAGTCTTCTGGTGGTCTTGTGGTCTTCTAAATGTAAGATCATAGCATCTGCATATAGTGATAATTTGACTTCTTCCTTTCCCATTTTTATCCTTTTTATTTAAAAAATGTTTTGGAAAAAATTTCCAGACATTTAATGAACTTATTTACTTATTTATAATTAATTGGTACATAATAATTATACACCTAGTGAGTACACTTATATATGCACATATCACTTGGTGTTTTTTCCTGCAGATTCTACCCTGTCCCTTCTCCTCCCTCTCCGTACATGTTAGTGAGATTATTTCTCTTGCCTAATTTCTCTGGCTAACATTTCACGTAGTATATTGAAGAGGAGTGGTAAGAGTGGACACCCTTGTTTTGTTCCTGATTTTAGAGGAAATAATTTCAGTTGTCCTTATTTTATATAAGGTTGGTTTGGGGTTCATCATATATAAACTTTATGATATTAGGTAAGTTCCTTCTATCCTACTTTCTTCAGAAGCACCACCTCTTTAAGAAAGGTGTATTAAAGAATTTGTAGATATAGTTTTAAAAGCACCATGATATATATGAAGGACTGTAAAATATAATGATAATTTTTACTGAAGATAAAAATATGAGAATATAGTTATTATAACAAGAGTTATAAATCCTAAAGTGCCAGACATACCACTTTTATTCAATATATTTCTTCAGCAATTATTTATTGTAGAAAATATTCATGTTCATTATATTAGAAACTATAAGAAAATGATATAAGCCCATAGTTTTACAACCACAAATGACCACTGTCTCTATTTGAATTTATGATACCTTTGGAACCAAAGGCTTTTATATATACACTTTTTTATGCATATATGTATGTTGGAAAGCCTCTCTTCCCCAGTCAATACCTCTCTTCTCATTCTTTCTTCCCAAATTTTGACAGTTTTGCATTGTTCTCACACTTAGCTTCTTAGTCCCTAGAAGCAAATGATGGCTTCTACTTAAACATAAATCTTAAAGCCACAAGAGTTATTTTAAAAGCCTGATTAATTTTCAATGTCATTGTTTTCCTTTTAAAGTTGAATAAATATGAGCCGGGTGTGGTGGCGCACGCTTGTAATCCCAGTACTTGGGAGGCTGAGACAGGAGGATCCGGGTTTGCGGCCAGCCTCAGCTACTTAGTGAGGCCCTCTGCAACTTAGTGAGACCCTGTTTCAAAATAAAGAGTAAAAAATAGGGCTGGGGGTGCAGACCGTAGGTAGAATGCCCCTGGGTTCAATCCCCGGTACTGCAAAAAAAAAAAAAAAAGTTGATAAATATGAGCTGATTTGTGATTTTGGCTGACTTCCTTTTTAAAAAGTGAATTAAAATGATAGGTTTTCTTATTTTTCATTCCAATTTGGGTTTAATTAAGAGAGACCTGTCAGATAAAGAAAGCCAGAGAAAACCGCCAAAGATAATACCTCATCACCATCTATTTTAACTAAGCTAATCTTCTGGAACACTCCAGGCCTGGCAGGGATGGGAGGCCTCTCAGTTGTACTTTGCCCATTGTTCTGACACTTCCCAGCATCAAAATCCAGGGAAGGACTTTTTAAAAGATTTGGTTTTTCTTTGCATTTAAAGTCGATCCATTTCAAAGTTTAAAAGAAAATCATTTTTACAGAAACTGCTGTGCATGCTTCACTAGCAGAGTGAAAATCTATACACTGCCCGATTTAAAAAATGTTCTTTCATGGATTCATTTGTGTATATATTAGCAGATGTACACATA
>PVJS01001712.1:41219-93460 GCA_004027185.1 Glis glis
GTACCGGGGATTGAACCCAGGGGCGTTTTACCTCCGAGCTACACCCCCGGCCCCATTTTATATCCTTTATTTTGAAACAGGGTCTCATGAAGTTGCGGAGGCCTCACTAAGTACCTGAGGTTGGCTGCAAACCCGGATCCTCCGGTCTCCGCCTCCCAAGTACTGGGATTACAAGCGTGCGCCACAACGCCTGGCGGTATGCTTTTTTCTTATTGTCATGTTTTATTCTGATTGGGAAAAGAAAGAGAAAAAAAGTAAATATGAATAATTTTGAAGACTAATGAATGCTAGGAATTACATTAAGCTTCTTAGAGTAGAAACTTGAAATACAATAGTGGTGTCAAATTGATTCCGGAATGTCTTTTTATTTTTTTTCTCACATAACATGAGCTAGGATGGTGACTTTATAGAGTTATCAAGGACTCAGATTTGCAGTTTTTGTTCTATCATCTTTAATGTGTGACTTCCATTCCCAAATTTACCTTCTTCACAGGATAGTTGTTAGACTCCCACAATCATTACTGTAGTGTAGATAGGAATAAAAAGCAAAGGAGAAGGATGGGAACGTTTAACAGTGGAAGAGCACATGCTTAGCATGTAGAAGGCTCTGGGTTCAAACCCTAGCACACAAACAAACCAAACCCAAAGGAGAAACGCAAAAGATTCCCTGCCAGTTTCAGAGCTCTTAAAGGATTTTCTGAGAAGCTCACTCAATAGCTTATTCTTACATATCATTGGTCACCTTCAGAAGCGAGGCAGTTAGAAAATTTTACTCCCAATAATATTCTGAAGAGAATCAAGAAGCCGAGAAGACATACTGAATAAGCATCCTAGGCAAAGGGGATCTGGTGGCAGAGACAAGGGTGGAGATCTGATTTTCCACCAAGTGGTTAGGAGTTAGTTAGAATGAATGCTAATATTCTTTAAGTGCCACCATCTGTAATAGATGTTGATGGTCATAACTTCACATGAAGCAACATCCACTCAAATATTGAAGTTAATTGTAATGAAGACAGCATTAGCAAACATTTTAAAATTTAATCTATTATGAATAAGAATATGGCCTTAAGATTATTTTAATGTGATGGAATTATGAGAATTTTTAATACCTGAGGTCCGACACTGCTCAAAGTGAGCTCAGCTATGTGATTGCTAACAATATTCATCTTCTTTTCAGCCTATCATTCTTCCAGACCTTAATGCATATTTCTGCAACTGGTTTTGGGAAAAGAATAACCAGTAACCAGTAGAGGGCACTTAAGGAAGACAGAGTAAAATCATAAAATCATTTTGCACTTACATAGAATTTTAGACTAAAAGCAACAAAAAACCCTGTGGCTTTAAAAATAATATACATTAACACTTCTATGAGATGAATAAGTGCTTATCTCCCTTCTACTGAGATTGAATACAGTTCTCTGTAGAATGATTAAATAATTTGCATAACACCATTAAATACAATCATGGTCTAGCTGCTTCTTCAATATAGATCTTCCAATTCCATAATTCTTAGAAGATGTACTAAGAATCCAAATAATCTCTCAGAAACTCAAGACCAAAAAATTATCATGTCCACTAAAGAGCAACAAGTTCAGGAAAGCTGAGGCTCATTAATTAAGGGAAATTTGAACCCACTATGCTGATAGGCCTGAGACTACAGAAAAGCCATGTTTGAATTGCTTGAATTACATGACCCTTCCAGTCTCGATAACCATTTGGAGTATGCATGGGTAGACCCAGGATATTTGTGGCAGAGATGGTAATATATCTTCTGAAACAGAAAATATCAAGCACAATATTATGACTTGAGATATGATATTTTCCTTGTGTCAAGCAGAAAAACCCTGCAAAGAGTTTTATAGTCAAAATTTCCTTTGTTATAAAATTCGATTGGAATATAATTAAGCCAATTACAAAAGACAACTTGTTTTTTGTTTTCCAATATAAATGTAGGTGACCAAGAACTGAAATATTTTTCAGTAGATCTGAGAGTTTAACATTCATAAGGCAATACTTTCTAGACTGTTCAAAAAAGATAGCATAGATGACTTATCTGGTTACCTCTGTTAATGAGCTAAATACAAACTCTAAACATCTGCTCATGTATTAAACTGTAGCATCCAGTCATCTATCATTGTTTTGTTATTCAGATCACAAACAGCCCTAACATAATTAAGAAAATGACTCATCAATGGCCATCAATCAGTCATGGACTGCCACTGTTAAAGTACAAACATAATCTATATTCATGTATAAACAGAAGGAAAGACTGCATCATCGTTCTGTTAGACTGAGTCTTTTAATGAATGCTTGACAAATGCTATAAACAATTTTATATAATCCATCACCATTTTCTGTGTGAAAGGAACTTAGAAAGAGTATAGAGAAAATCACAATAATGAATCAAAGGGCTGAAAAGTTTGGTAAATAGATTGAAATATTTATTTAGTTTTAAGAAGAAAAGTTCCAAGAGTACCTCAGTGCATATCTTCAAGTACAATATGTAATTGCAGGTTTTGACAATATATTTTAATCAGTCAAGGGAAAATAAACTTAATAAGATAAAAATACATTTACAAATTGATAGAAAATTCTTAACTATGTGACCTATTAATGGCCATAATTGACAATGAGAATAGTTGGGAAATTTTCTTCCTTTGCCCACCTCATGAATAGGATAAATGTTCAACCAAGAAAGGCTTGTTGGGTGGATAATTACCTTTGTATTGTGACAAGAGTGTAGAATCATAACTGGGGGGTGGTAGCCAAAGAGATAGTTGGGAGTCATTATAAATGACCACATAATTGATGCTATGTGGTTGGAAATTCTGTAAGCAATGCAAAAAATGGAAGATAATTTTATATCGGAGGACATGATTGGTCTTATTTTAGGGCAATAAATTCTTACCTATCCTATGGGATTTAGATTTTGTTAAATTTACCTTATTCATTGAGTTTTAAATTCCATGTAAAGTACCATCTACCTGAGTGACAAATTTACTATAAAAATGTTGGGAGATAATATAAGTAGGATATTGTTCCTGCTTCAAAAGTCTCAGGACCCTCCCTGTAAGTAAAAAGGGCCAAACTAGATACATGTTTTTAAGATCTCTTATGGATTTAAATTTCATGACTATGATTTTTAAAGTTATATAAAGTTAGTACATTCAGGGGCATTCAGTTGAGATCTTCTGGTTTTTAAGATACTAAAACATTTATTAATTGTTTATTAAATATTTACTCTTCTTTGACTTAAAATGTTTCTCTTTGACATCATGCCAAAAACTTAATCAGGATTGATTACATAAATAGAATTGTCAGTTAAAGAGTTCCTCAATCATTTCTTTGAAATTCAGGAAGCCTCCTTTACAATCCAATCACAGTTAATTTGGACATAAACTTCCTTTGTGTTTAGATCGGAGATAACCTTCAGACCTCTGCAAGGTACCAGACTACATAAGGACCCAAATTCTGTCTGCACTACCAAGATTCATAACACAAACATCACCTCTCTGCTTCTGATAGCAGCAGAAGAAACAAATGATGGTTTAGTGTCTATCCTAGAATTATCCATTTCTGTGTTTACTTACTTGAAACTCGTAAGGACAATCCAGGCTTGACTCTGCTTATTGATGGGTCATATTAAACACAGACATCAGAAATTTGTCTAACCAGGCATGGTGGTGCATGCCTGTAATCACAGTAATTGGGAGGCTGAAACAGGAGGATCACAGGTTCAAAACTAGCCTCAGCAACTTAGTGAGGCCCTCAGCAACCTAGTGAGATCCTGTTTCAAAATGGGGAATAAAATAGGACTGGGAGTGTAGCTCTGAAGTGTAAAGTGTAATGCCTCTGGGTTCAATCCCTAGTAATCCCCCCCAAAGAAATTAGTCTGTCTATACCATTACAAATTTCACTTCACCTTAGAATATTAATTATAAGGGGGAAATCAGCCCAAATGACTAAACTGATTGCCTTCACCAGGATTTGCCAACTGACTAGGAAAATAAAACAACTGGTTTGTAAACAGAGTATGGATATGTTCATGGGTGTCCATGGCACAGAGGTGCTTTGGGATCAATGAGAATTCTCATTGTCATAGAAGGACTTAAAACACTGGACAAAACAAGGAGCTTCTAGACATCCCTGAGGGTGCAAAGAAAGTGTCTGTCCCAAAGGTACTAAAAAGAGTCTAGGGGCTAAGGGAGAAGCACCTGGCTCATTGTTACACCAACCAAGTCATCCTTACAGAGTCTTGTGACATCCCCCAAACCATAGCTTTAGTAGCATTCAGGGAGATCATTCTAGAATGCCATGATTCAGCCTCATTATCAGAGATTTAAAAAAAAAACCAGGAAATGATCGGGACTTAACTACATTAAAATAATCCCTGACATTCTCAAGGTGGCATAGGATGTCACGTGCCACCCTGCTAAGATTGTGCTTGAAATCTTTCCGCCACAGCAGGGACAATCAGCCATTGTTCAGAAGCAACAATGGTGTTTGTAAACGCGAGGTCTGTCGTGTGTGCATGCTTTACCTGTCAGCAGCACGGTTCTCATAATTCTGGGCGTGGACAGAATCAGATGGGGGGACCTTTGCAAATACTGTTACGGGAACGCCTTACTGTCACCCACTGCAAGGGCATGTGAATGTTCTGATTGTTTTCTACTTATTTTCAGGATGGGTCAACTCCTTTTCCTGTAGAACCCATCTCTGAAAATGGGGAAAATGCTACTCAATTTCATGTTCCGACGTGACAAATTCTTATCTGACATTTAAAATTTCATGAGCCAGGAGCGATGACACACACTTGTGATCCCAGTACTTGGGAGGCTGAGACAGGAGGATCACAGGTTCGTGGCCAGCCTCAGCAACCTCATGAGACCCTTTGCTACTTAGTGAAACCCAGCAGGAGGACAATTCATGAACTTTGCCTCAAAAGACAATTCTTTATACAACAGTGCTAAAAATGGGACTTCTTTTCACATTCTTATAAATATGAAGCACACCTGTTGCTTACAATTTTTTTAATTTTGTATTTTCCAAGTGTGCATATTGTACACTTTTTGGGGATATGCTTAGTAATGCTATGTGTGCTTTTTCTGGAGGTTGATAACTTTGCTTGCAGTAGATTTTCTTTAAAAGAATGGGCAGTTACATGCATACTTCAAAAGTATTTTCCTGTACAAAAAAAGTTATATAGGTTTTGTTTGCTATGTTAATTTTGATTGTATTCTTTGATGTTAACACATTTTGTATAATTGTATCGTATAGCTGTATTGAATCATGTAGTAATCAAATATTAGATGTGATTTAATAGTGTTAATCAATTTAAACCCATTTTAGTCACTTTTTTTTCCAAAAAATACTGCCAGATGCTGATGTTCAGTGTAATTTCTTTGCCTGTTCAGTTACAGAAAGTGGTGCTCAGTTGTAGAATGTATTGTACCTTTTAACACCTGATGTGTACATCCCGTGTAACAGAAAGGGCAATAATAAAATAGCGATTCTAAAGAAAGAATACGGCAGAAAAAGACCTGTAAGCACAGTCTTATTTTCTTTTATTGTCCAGAGTACTTATAATTCTTGAGCCTCCCAGAAATTGGAAGCTAAATAAAGCAACTCAAATTTCCTTTATTTTGCACTAAAAAAAAAAATAAATAAAAAAAAACAGGGCTGGGGTATAGCTCAGAAATAGAATGCTTCTGTGTTCAATCCCTAGTAACATGCACACACACAAATTTAACATGTATTAATTGTACTTAGTAATGGAGTTTAGTGTGATATTGCCATATATGAATACAATGGGCACTAACATACAAGTTTCTCTTTCTATTCCCCCCATACATCTTTCCTAATCTCCAGTAATCACTATTTTCCTTTCAAATTGACAATTTCTAGCCTCCACATAGAGAGAATATGAGGGTTTTCTTTTTCCTTTCTGTTCTGGCTTACTTAAATTAACATAATGTTCTTCAGTTTTGAATGATAGAATTTTTTTCTTTTCTCCATCTTTTTTTTGGTGATTCTGGCTACAGAACCCAGGACCTTTTGCATGCTAGGCAGGCACTCTACCACTGAGCTATATCATCCTTAGCCTTTAATTCTTTATAGCTGAATAACAATCCATTATATATATATCACATTTTCTTTGTACATTTATCTATTGACAGGCACCTAGTCTGTGTTGGACATATAGATATCTCTTTGATATGCTAATTTCATTTCCTTTAGATATATACCCAAAAGTGGGATATCTGGGCCATATGGCAGCTAACTTCCAAGAGAGTGCAGTAGAAATATGCAGGGGATTCTGGTCATACAGCAGTCCAAAACCAGACGATAGTTCACTTCTCAAGTTGGCTCCTATCAACGGCACCCTTGGTATTCATTGCGAGATGATGTGAGATCCTTTTCCAAAACAAGGCTACTATGCAGATTTTAGGTTAATTACCCAATGGGTTGCAAACTGATGAAGATTGTGAAACTTTCCAGTAGCTAGGATTTCCAGCATGCATACTTATAGAATATGCTCTTTTATCCTTATTTCTACAAAAAAGAGACTTCCCCTCACCTAGCTATGCAGCCGGGGTGACAGATGCCACAATATTTTATTTCTCTTTATATGCTGTTGCCCCACATCTCTGAATCTTACAATATTCCACTGTCTCTTCTGATGATTTTCAGTATTCTTTCATAGTCGGTCACCTGAAAATCCAGCTACATATTTTTACTTTGGTTCATCTTTGTGAAAGAGGAGGTGAGTACTGGGCACCTCCATTCCACCACACTCAATTATCTATTATCTAATATTTATAGTTCTATAGTAATAAAAACAGCATGGCATTGACACAAAAATAGACACATAAACCAATGGAACAGAATAGAAGTAGAGAAACAAATCCACACACTTCAAGCCAATTGATTTTCGGCAAAGGTGCCAAAAACATACCTTGGAGAAAAGACAGCCTTTTCAACAAATGATTGAAAAGAGAAAACTGGTTATCCATTTCTAGAAAAATTGAATTAAATCCCTATCTCTCACCTTGCACAAGAGTCAACTCAAGATGGATCAAAGACCTAGAAATTATATCAGAGACTTTGAAATTACTTACTAAAGGAGGACATAGGTCCAACCCTTCAATAACACCCCCAAAGCTGATTAAGTGTATAAGTTTTAAAAATGTGAATGTGGTTTGATCTACTTTTGTTATCTAATGACCAAGAAAAGTGATTTGCACTGGTCCTATTTTATTATTTGTAACTGTTTCATGACACTTGAAAAGAATGATATTTAAATGCATTAATATATATAATATACAAAGGAAAGTATGGTACATAGCAAGCACTATACGATATTTTAAAATTTCTATTCATTAATTAAATCTCTACCATTACTAAATCTGTCTTGGACAAGTAAAAGGGAATTTAAGTCTCTTCTATTTTTGTATTTCTCCTATTCTTTTTTTTTTTTTTTGGTACTGGAGATTGAACCCAGGGGAGTTCTACCTCTGAGCCACACCCCAGCCCTATTTTATTTTTTAGTTTGAAACAGGGTCTCATTAGGTTTCTGAGAGTCTTGTTCTGTTGTTGAGGCTGTCCTCATGGACTACCAGATTGCTAGCTACAGTGGCTGAAGGAGGCACTGCCCACCAGTTTCTAAAATATTCTGTCAGGAGGGATGTGGAAGACAGGGGTGGACTGGGCAGAAGTTCTACCTTGGAGCTGGCTGCCAGTTGAGAGAGGAGGGGATTCAGTTTGTGCAGTTCATGGAAGATTTCTGGAAGACTTTGAGGAGGAGGGTCTATAGCAAAACAGAACCAAGCTGGGTCCAGCTATGCCCACAAAACTACAGGAACCCAACCAAGGCTCATGAGCCAGTTTAGAGTTTACCAAAACCACACATCAACATCAGGTGTCATTGTTGCAGGAAAACTGGGACCCCAGAGACAGGACACAGTGGCTGGAGTGGAAAGCAGTTTTCTTTATTCACTAGTGGAAGGCTCAGAGAGCAAAGCCTTGGGTCTGAGCCCCGGACAGTGAACATACAAGCTCTTTTATACATTTGGTCACCTAATGTTTGGAGGGGAGGGGTAAGCATGAGATTTATTTCACCTAGAGTAAGTGAGAGACAGATGCAGAATGGCGGTTAGTGATATATCATTTAGTCCTGTCTTATCTGCAGGTGGCCTAGGGAGAGACTGCTCTATTTATATCTCAAGGGGCTGGTACTGGATTGTACTTCTAGAGCAGTCTAGGGAAGAAGCTCTTTTGTTTATATCTGAGGGAGCCTGTGTTGTCTTTTATCTCCTGAGCTTTCTGCTTGTTAACAGTTGGGGGGGGGATGTGCTGTGAAGGAGTTTCTATTCTTTCCATTTTATTTCTAGGTTTCCAACCAAGAGTAATTTCTTTCAAGGCTCCGGCTGGAGTCCTACCTCATCATTAGAGTATCTAGTGACAAGGCAGAGAGGAAGCTACCAAAGAAAGCATTAGCAATCCAGAGTAGATAGACTACAACATACATACACGTAAGTGACATATTAGGAAGAGGAAAGGGAAAAATTATAAATTCATTGAAAACTTACTGCAAAGAGAATGACTTAACCTGAGATTCCATAAACAGGAAAAATCTGAAACAGCCTCTTTTTGCAATACAAATTTTCTGGCTCTTTATCCCAAAGAAAATTATGGAAGAAAGTAAAACTAGAACAATTAAAGAAAATAAAACATTTGTATGTTATTCATAGTCTAAAATGTATTATGAAGTGAATTCTTGGCAATTATAAAATCTTAGAATTTTTTTCCATTTAAGAGAATATTTAAATGATAGGTAAGAGGGAAGTCTGATAATCTAAATTTAAAACCTTCCAAACTAACTTAGAGTTAAAAGTATTCCCACGGTAAAACTGACTTTCTGAAAAGTTACTGTAGGCTTTGAAATAGTGAGGGACAAGAGGTTCTGGTTCCCTCAGAGATCTAATCCAGAATGATCAATTACAGAAAATAATGATACTGGTCAAGGAGAACTAACTAATCCTGTGGTGACAGAGCATTGAAGAAGATGATTTAACTAATGGAAGAGCCAGGTCTTGACACTAGATAATCGGCCGTTTCAGAAACTGAGTGTCGGGGGGTCAGAGTTGAAGGCACAATCTTCTGGGAATAAACACCTGGATATCCCAAGAAAACAAAATAAAACAAACCAAAGAAATCCAGGTTAACAAATATAAAGGGTAAGCTAATGTGTAAGAAAGGATGCTTTCAGGATACAGAGATAAGACTAGGTTTCATTGGATGTAGATTTCAACAACAGAGTGCAGTATGTGGCCAGAGGTACCAGAGACTTAAGGACAGAAATAGGGGAGATTTTCATAAGCTTTAAATTAGTTCATAGTTTCTTGGATGCCATGTTTCCATTGGACTTGAATACCATGTTCTATGAAGTAGGACAGTATATTGTTAACCAACATTAAGTCCAACTCACCAGTATGTTTTCTGTCCAGTGTTTCTTTGCTTGTAACTTGACCCACTTCATTTTCAGCTCTCTAAATGCTCTCATTGTTTTGTTTTACTGAAATTCCTCCCCGAGATAGCACTTCAGAGTACATTTCAGTTGGTTAAGATAAAGACACAGATCCATGCTTTATTGAAAACACCAATATAGAGAAGATCCAGATGTTAGGGCAGCAGTGCCCATCTGGATGGGGGTCCCTGGGGGATTCAAGGAACTGGTTATAACAGGGAGTAGAAATCCAAGCAAAAGAGAATATAGTGACTCCTTCTTGATTGAGACATAATATTTTTACATTTTTATGAGGTACATTATGGTAATACAATACATTCATACAATGTATAAGGATCAAATTAGATTAGAAGAATTTTCATCTCTTCGAGTGTTCTAGGTGTTGGGAACTTTGTCCTTTACTAGTCATTTTGAAATATAGCACAGATGGTTTTAACCAACAGTTATCCTACTGTGCTGGAGAACCAGAATCATTACTCCACTCTACTGTGTTCTGGTACTCCTTATTGAACTTCTTTTCATCCCCCTCGTCCCGGGCCTTCCCAGTCTCTAGTGACCACTATTCCATTCCGTTCTTCTACAAGACTGACTTCTTGGTATCCACAAATGAGTTAACAACATGTACTATTTGTTTTTCTGCATCTCATTTATTTCACTTAACATTATGGTCTCTAGTTCCATCCACATTGCTTCAAATGACAGGATTTCATTTTTATAATAGCTGAATAATGAGAACTTGTCAATGCAAATTTTTCAGGGTTCCAAATTATTACTTTTCTTTTTCAATTTTCTTTGGTACTGAGGATTGAACCCAGGGGTATTCTACCTCCAAGATATACCTCCAGACCTTTTTAATTTTTGTTTTGAACCAGGGTTTCCCTAGGTTGCTGAGAATCTTGCTATGTTGCTGAGGCTGTCCTTGAACCAGTGATCCTCCTGTCTAGGCCTCTCAAGTATTGGGATTACAGGCATGCACCACCACACCTGACTTAAACTATTACCTTTCTTAATGTTCATGTACATAACAGTGAACTATATGAGTTTTTTAAATAAAGAGATAATGTCATTTTCATCTTGAACCATACTATACTTTTTAAAATAGGATAGCTGCACAATTCACAATTGTCAAACTATGGAACCAGCGGAGATGTCCATCAACATATGGATTACAAAATATGGGATATATACACAATGGAATTCTACTCAGCTATAAAGAAGAACAAAATTAAGTCATTTGCAGGGAAATGGATGGAAGTGGAGAATATTATGCTAAGTGAAATTAGTCACAAAAAGAGAAAGGTCGGATATTCTCCCTCATATGAGGACGTTAGGGAGAAATTGGGGCACAGGAGGGATTCCAGACAAAGGAGGAGAAACCTTAGTGGAGTGAAGGAGGGGACCTAACTGAGGGAGATGGGAGGGGGGAGGAAGACTTGAAGAGGGAAACACTTCAATGGACATGATATGCATACACAGACTTATCAAAGCCATTCACTGTGCTGAGCGCAGGAAGGTGGGGAGGGATGGGGAGTTGAGTGGGAACTGAGGGAGGGCTCAATGAGTACTGTGTGCGTGTATGGTCTCTATCACCCTGAACTTCATCAAGATGTATGATTACAATTCACCAATAAAAGAAAAAAAAGAAATCAGAAAATTACAGCAGCACAAATCACAATAGCCAAATTATGGAACCAATCTAAGTTTCCATAGACAGATGAATGGATTACAAAATTATGGGATATATACACAATGGAATTCTATCCGACAACAAAGAACAAAATAATGTCATTTGCAGGAAAATGGATGGACCTGCAGAATATTATGTTAAGTAAGATTAGCCAGTCACAGAAAGTGAAGGGTCATATGTTTTCTCTCATATGTGGAAGCTAAAATAATCAGGGTACAAAAGGGACTTTAGATAATGGAGGAGAAACCCCATGGAGCGAGGGAGGTGGTATAGGGGAAGGGGGTGAGGGGAGAGGGAGGATCAGTGAAGGAATTACTTCCATAGACATTATGCCCATATGTGAGAATACCAATGCCAATCCCAATACCCTGTATGAGGAAGGGGGAGGGGGAGGGGCCTGGGGAAGCCCACTAAGTGCTATGTGCATGTGTATCACTATCACTATGAACTACATTATGATATGAAAATATAATACACCAGTAAAATAATTACTCAAAAAGTAGGATAGAAACTTGTAAGCTATATACATTAGATTTAAAGTTTTTATTACTGACACATTTATAAAAATCCATCTCGGGGTCCAGCCCGAGAGTGGCACGAACTGGGCAGGGGGTGAGCGCTGTGGCCCAAACAAACACCCCGGGCCGGGAGACAAGTCAAGCAAGATCTCGTTTATTTAGGAAAACACTCGCACTTTTAAAGTAAAGGCCATAAAAGAAATTCCAGAGAGATAAGCTGGGCCCAATGGGATAAGAGTTACAGCAGTTTCTGCCCCCCTGTGACCTATCATAGGCGAAGGCACCCGTTGTAAGGAGGTAACTGCCTATAACGGCCTCCCTGTGGTCAGGGGGAGTTATCTGCAGACCCTCCCCCTGCGGCATCTGCCAGCGCCATCTTGCCTTTGTTATGCTGAGATACTGCCACATGGAAGAGGCCTGGTACTCTAGGGCAGGCTTCTGCTAGTCCACCAGGCCCTTTCATGGCACTGGGTGGAGAGCCCAACAAATCCACAAGAAATAAATTAGACAAAAAAAGAACTGGGAACAATATTTTGTTACATTGACTATAAGCAAAAGGCTTTTTGTTGTCATTGATGATGTTTCAACTCCCATGATCCACTAGGCACAGGATTATGAAAAGCAAAGGACATCCGCTTATGGAAAGATGCCTTTTGTTACCTGTCTAGAAAAAAGTAAAAGGTTTAATGACAAAGCTTGGACAAGAAGTGAAAAAATGGTCTTCCATATTCACTGGTGAAATAGGAGATTTTGAGGGGCAAAATAGAATATAGACCAGAATTTAAATGTATACAAACTCTGACCTAGGAATTTCATTTCTAGGAATATTCCCTACAAATAGCCTAAGACTAATATTCATAATCGGTAATGCTCCTGGAAGGGAAAGAACTAGAGTTCTGGAAAAAAAGACTAGTTGAGTAAATTGTGTACCATTTTATGCCTTGTAATCATTAAAATAAACATAGCTATGAAAAGTTTATAATATATATCAGGTGAATATAGAAAGTTTCTAAATATTTCATATAAGATGATTCTATTGTCAGGTGTGGAAGGATAGAGAATACCCCTAAGGAATACTATGAGATTAAGACAAGGAATTTTTAATATTTATGTAGTGCCTACTTGTAGTGTTAACTTTTTTTTTGTTTCACACAGGAAGTTATTCCTTTCACGTATTTTTAAAAGAATGACAGCTGTTATATTAAACTGGAAAGTGCTATCCTATTTTAAAGCACATAATTTTATTTTATAATTTTGAAGTGGTTCTTACTTTTTCTTTTCAGTAGCAAGGAAATTTAGCAAGTGTTTAATCTCAAGCCAATGTTATTATGACAGCAATTTTACTATTTAAATTCACACAGTAGCCTGAAAATAGTGCAGGTATTAAAAATTACTTATGAGATCCAATATAAGAATTTCTTCAAGGGAAAATATTCTTACCAAGTGAAAAACTAATTTGAAATACATATTATTTCACCTGTCAGAAGTCTGAATTTGTCTGAACTTGCCATCTGTCTTCAGAGGAAGACCTGCGATCTTTTGAAAATATAGTAAAGAGCTTATAGAACATTCTCCTTGATCTTGAATTGAATTGATTGTTAATTTCTTCAAAACTATATAGGTTTTCCTTGGGTAGGAGAAATAAATAATCAGAGCTGTTTTAAAATAGTCTATATTTTGATTCAAAAGTAACTGCATCGCTTCTTCCAAGGATAGGACATCTTTATAAATGAGGAAAGATAACTTAAAAATCAGTTTTTCCAAAAACTATTTGTTTTTGCTTAGTTACTATGTAACCTTCCTGTTATAAACTTACTTGACTATTGCAGATGAAACCATATTTTAAATATATGTAACATAAGAACAAAGAGTTCTATAAGTATAAAAGACCTATAAAATTTCAGACATATGTAATGAAAAGCACCACCTTCAAAATTAGTATACTTTCATTGACACACACCAACGCACAGCAGCATAATAAAATATATAGGGTGACGTCAAATATGTTCAGGCCATTCCAGGCCAAATGAAGAAAAAATATTTGTTCAATGTTGTTGTTTTGAAGTATTTTTTTTTTTTGCTGCAAAGAAGTATTTTAAACTTTTTAGATGAGCTGAAAGTGTAATTCTCAATGCTATTCCTTCATGGTTGTAACTCAGCCTCTATAATTTTCTTGCCCTAAGGCAGTCACATCATTCCGTGTCTTTGGAAAGATGAGAAGTGGGAGCCAGATTCCATCTCTCTTTTCTTCACCCCACTTGTCTTTGCTCAGAGCTCCTTTTGAAGTTAAGAAGGAATTAAGACTTTGGTCCTTTGTTTTTGAATGGATCGTTAATCCCCCTTAAATAAGGTCCCCTGATCAACTGGCTTCTAATTAGGATTGGACCTTTCTCTCTACTGCAGAACCTTTCCATGGGATTTTCAAAGTCTGGTGAATATTATACACTAAGAATAAACACACTGTGTTGATGTAATTGGCATTACAAAATAGCTTCCCCAATTAACATTTTCTTCAGTTTTTTTAAATAGGCCTTGAATGGGATAATATTTATACAACAAATTATAGAACTTTTCAAGATAATTTTATTGGGACTGTGTTTTTGCCTCCTCTATGTGAGCTAAGCCTCATCTCTGAAAACGCACAGCTTCTTTCATTATCCCACTGGGAAATGAAGAGCAATGTGTGACGTTTGATTGACAGGCTTATCAGATGTGACCAAAATCCAGTGAGATGAATTCCAATTAGGTCTTATCCAAAAAATTAATTATATTAAAATGTCCATGTATAAAATAAAATATCCACACTTTTTAAAGGGGGGCAGTTATGTGGTTATGCAATGAGACAAGATTTTACAATAAAATGCTTTATGTCATATGTACCGATACCTGATTAAAGATACACTGGTGTTGTGTTTCGAATCCTGATTTCTAACCCTGGATCTGTCGATTGTTTCAGCTGTCTAGGTGTCATCTCTGTGTTGTAATTGTTTTCTTTTTACTGAACACATCTATTCAGCATATATTTATTAAGCTGGCAGAGAATGGAAGTTCAGTAAATGGTAGTTTTTTCCTGTCACCTTGTGAGTATAGGGTCCCTTCCTCCTTTTTCCCATAAACCAGTCCCTTATTTGTTAAGATAACTTGATCACAATAAACTCTGTTTGCCTGTACAAATGCATGAAAAGATTGTGAACTCCCTGTCTTTTTAATATCTTAGCTGCCAGAACGCAGGTTTATTATATTCTTAATCTGAATGAAATTACAATTAATAATTGCCAAAGACCTTTTGTCTGTGCAGCAGCCTTTGTCTTTTCTTTTTTGCCAACATAACCCTGCTTTAGTTTGGACACTGATGTGCCCAGCCCGTCTGGCCATTTATCCTGACATGATTGGCAGTAGTTAAGCAAGGGTGTGACTTGGACCACTGCTTCCCAGTGAGATACAAGGGGAAGTCTCCTGGAAAAGGGCCTCTGGGAAAGATAAAAGGCCAGAGGACACTTCTAAGTTCTCTTTCCCTTCTTAACTGAGATAGGCTATCATTGCAAGAAGTGGTTCTTAAAGGTGTAGTGTCCATCTTGTGATAGTAAGGGTAGACATTATTGACATATAGATACTAGCAGACCAGAAAACTGTAAAAGGCTGGGCCCCTAGTTTCCTCATTACATGAAGAAATTAAACCTGAGAACGCCTACTTCTGAATATCTTAGGAATAAGTGCCATTTGACAGAGTTGCTAAGTTTTCTGTTATGTGTCACAGAGTGTGTGATTCCATCATGTGTACAGAGCTCCACCGGTCTGTGCAGTCTGTGACTTTTTCCTTTAGGTGCCCCAGAGACATTTCACACTCTCAATGTATGCAAAACTAAGGGCCCATCTCCCCACACAGCCTGCCCTCCCAGCACTACTTCACTCCCTGCACCGGGAAACTGGGCAGCATCATAGGTCTTACTCGATCAGAAATCCCTGTCAAGGTCTCGTGATTCTGCTACTTGAGTTCCTCTTGAAGGTGACTCCTGTTCTCCATTCCAACAGCCACTATGTCTGTTCAGATGATAATCATTATCTGTATTTCTTCTCCACGTCTGGTCTCACAGAGGGGTTTTCTTTACTTATATATGTATTTTCTCTCTGGCCTGAAAATGCACATTCATTTTCTGAAAGAATTGACCAGTGAAGGCATCTGAACCTCGGTGCATTTTCTTGTGGGAAGATTTATAATTATTAATTCAATTCCTTGTTTCTCATCTATTAAGATTTTCTATTTTGTCTTGAGTCACTTTTGATAAGTTTTATCTCTCTAGAAATTTGGGCATCGTACCTAAGTGTCTAATTTGTTGGCACAAAATTGTTCATCACTAAGGTGGGCATGGTGATGCATGCCTGTAATCCCAGTATTTGGGAGGCTGAGACAGGAGGATCGCAGGTTCAAGGACAGCCTCAGCAAGTAGTGAGACTCTCATTAACTTACTGAGACCTTGCTTAAAAATAAAAATAAAATAGGGCTGAGGGTGTAGCTCAGAGGTAGACTGCCTCTGGGTTCAATCCCCAGTACCACACACACACACATAATTGTTCATCACTGAATTTCTGTAGGATTAGTAGTGAAATGTTCTCATTCTTGACTTGATAATCTGTGTCTTCTTTTCTTGGTACATCTCATGAAAATTTGACGATTTTGTTGATTTTTTTCAAGGACAAACTTTTAGTTTTATTGAATTTATTCTGTTTTTTTCTATTTAATTAATATCCATTTTAACTTATTTCTTTTCTTCTGCTTACCTTGATTTAGTTATCTCTTCTGTTTTTAGTTCCTTACAGTGGAAGTTTGGATTACTCATTTGAAATCTTTTCCTACTCTGATACACACTATTCAATAACTGAAATTCAAAAATTTCAGTTATAAATATACTCATACAATTACATTTTAAAATTGAGACAGATTTTCAGTTTTTCATAAATTTATTGAAATTACATTCATCTATTGCCTTTAAAATATTTTGAAAAAAAATCTCATGTTTTTATTCCATCTAGAAACACATTCTAATTGTTAATAGCAAAAAACACAATGAAAGGAAGGCCGGGCGTGGTGGCGCACGCTTGTAATCCCAGTACTTGGGAGGCGGAGACCGGAGGATCTGGGTTTGCGGCCAGCCTCAGCTACTTAGTGAGGCCCTCCGCAACTTCGTGAGAACCGGTTTCAAAATAAAGTATAAAAAATAGGACTGGGGGTATAGCTCGGAGGTAGAACGCCCCTGGGTTCAATCCCTGGTACCGCAAAAAAAAAAAAATACAATGAAATAAATATTCTTAAATTTGTTTTTAGCCATAACTGCTTTCTGGTAGCTTGTATAAACATAAATATCTAACAATAAAATATTTTAGGATATCAGAAGTTTAAAGAGGTGTTATACAACTAATGTTAAAAACTTCAATTGTAAATTTTTGAACAGTCGTTTCAGGGGTCCCAAGAAGACCCTCAGGTTCAAGAATTTATTTGAAAGACTCACAGAAATTGGAAAAAGTCTTGCATTTTCAGTTCTTATGTATTATAGTGAAAGGCTGCAGGGTAAAATAGGGAAGGTAAAAGAAATGGAGGAGAGACCAGGAATAACCTTCCAAACCTTCCAGATGTCCTCTTTTAGTGGTACAGACAGCACATAGTTCTCTCTGCACTCAGATGTGGCTGGCCAGACAAGCACACCTGAGTCTGGGGCCCCGGGGTATTCACTGAGGGTCAGGCACATAAGCGTGGAGAGCCCAGGGACTGACTGCAACTCTCCAGCCTTCTGACCCCACCCCCAGGACAAACTGATACGTGTGGCCTAGAAGCCAGGTAACCAAAGACACTTATCAGACAGGATGTTCTTAGTATTTGAGGTCATCACCCAGGCACCTGTGAAGAGCCAGTCCTTCCTGTGGAACATGCAGGGATTGAGCACTCCAACCCTGCTCAGTTAACTCTTTCCTTCTCAGTGATAAGAGAGTTTTTTTTAAGTATTTTTATGAATATAAGCATATTAAAACCATTCATATTTGTGGCACACTTAAAACCAATTCAGGGCACGACAGTGCATAGTAGCTTATTGTAGAACAAATTTAGCTCATTCGTTTTTAGAATTTCTTTCTTCTTACGAGTCATTTGAGGCTTTAAAATGCTTTCAAGATCACATTAGCTTTATTTTCCTAAATCTGATACATAGAGTTTTTGTCATTATTCAGTTTTATGTAATTTTAAAATTTCTATAGTGATTTCTTACTTGACTCATACATCATTTTTTTTTTTTTTTGCGGTACCGGGGATTGAACCCAGGGGTGTTCTACCTCCGCGCTACGCCCCCGGCCGTATTTTTTATACTTTATTTTGAAACCGGGTCTCACAAAGTTGCGGAGGGCCTCACTAAGTAGAGAGAGAGAGACAGGGAGACAGAGAGAGAGAGAGAGACAGAGAGAGAACGCATGCGCACGTGCATGCATGAGCTGAGGCTAGCCGCGAACCCGGATCCTCCGGTCTCCGCCTCCCAAAGTACTGGGATTACAAGCGTGCGCCACCACACCCGGCCAAATCATACATCATTTTGAAATATCACTTTTGAATTTTGAAATATACAGGCATTAAAAATTTTGTTAGGGTTATTATAAGGAATTCAAAAATCTATCATTTCTCAGTAAATGATCTATCTTTTCTTTTGTTGTTTCTTTAATGAAATCTAACTTTACTGCTTTTGCTGTTGCTGGTCCAGTTTCACTGCAGTGTATCTGAGCCTTTATTACTGCTTAATTCTTATCTTTGTTGAGATACTGGGCGATCCCTAAATCAGAGAAATGGTATAAAACATCCCAGGTATAATTTATACAAATATTGTCTCTGTCATTTTCACTCCCTCCATCTGGAACTAAATATCATATTAATTCATATTTTTCCAATTCTAAGTGTTTTTATATCTTTAAGGAGATATAATTTATATGACATAAATTCACCCACTTTAAATATACGAGCTAGTACATTTTAGTATATTCATAGAGTTGCATAAGCATCGCCACAATTGACATGTAGAATAATTTCATCACCCACAAGAAAATTGCATTTATGGTTCCCTTTAAAAGTGGGTCATATTTCTCAAATTGCTTTCAATATTTTCTCTTTATATTTGCTTGTCATTATTTTAACTATGATGTGCCTGAATATGGATCTCTTTAAACTGACTCAACTTGAAGTTTATTGGGCTCTTGACATGTGTGGAATTAGGTTTTTCATCAAATTTGGAGTTTTAAGCCATTATTTCTTCATAATTATTTTTGCCTTTTTCTCTTTCTCCTTCCTGGCACTCCAGTTATGTTTGGCACACTGAATAATTCCCCACATTTCCCTGATGCCCTTCATTCATTTTTTTCTTCACTTTTCTTTCTCATTATTCTTTAGATTTCCCAATTTCTCTCTTTAAGCTACTGATTCTTTTGCAGCCCATATCTACCACTGAATCTCTCTGGTAAGGCTTTCGTTTCAGTCACTCTACTTTGAAATTACAGGGTTTTTAGTCGGTCTTTTAAGATACATATGTAATTTCTCTCTCTTTATTTATTTATTTATTTATTTATTTTTTATTATTATTATTTTTTGTGGTACCGGGGATTGAACCCAGGGGCGTTCTACCTCCGTGCTACACCCCCGGCCCTATTTTTTATACTTTATTTTGAAACCGGGTCTCACAAAGTTGCGGAGGGCCTCACTAAGAAGAGAGAGAGAGAAAGAGAGAGAGAGAGAGAGAGAGAGAGAGAGAGAGAGACAGGGAGAGAGAGAGAGCTGAGGCCGGCCGCGAACCTGGATCCTCCGGTCTCTGCCTCCCAAAGTACTGGGATTACAAGCGTGCGCCACCACGCCCGGCTCTCTCTCTTTGTTAATACTATTTGGTGAGGCACTGTTTATGCGTGGTTTCCCTTCATTTGGAGAACATATCTATAAACACATATAAGTGTCCATAATTTTCTACAGAACACTGAACATTTTAGACTATTTCTCAGACACTACTGAACACCAATCTCCCAGTTGAACTCATTTTGCTGTTGTTTGTCCAGTCATTTCTTGTTAGCATGGATAACTGTTCAGACTTAGCTGAACCAGCCCTGTGAAGTGCACTCCCCCTGCTGTACGCAGCCTTGGTCCATGCTCAGAATTTTTTTCCCAAGCGATCTTGACATTGCAATTCAGTCTTCACGCGCCAGTAGCCACTAACTGGCCAGATATTGTGCTGAAACCACTTTAGCCACTTTTATCTTTAAATGGGTATGTGGCTTTGAGACTAATATCACGGTTCAAAGAATTTACATTATTGACCCATATTCTGTCAAGGACAAGAAACTTGGGTTTTCCCTCTCTGGTCACTCCCAAAAGGCCATAGCTTTAGATGTATACACAATTTCCCTGACTTCTAGGGATACATATTTTAGTTTTAAGTCTGTCTTTGGATTTAACCACAGTGAAAATACCTTATTCTTCAGGCAGAGTTTGGTTAGAGGTTGTTTAAAAACCTTGTGCCAGAAAGGTTTCCTCCCTGGGTTAATAGATCTGCATGTGGCTCGAGGAGTGCTTCTTTTTTTTTTTTTTGCGGTACCGGGAATTGAACGCAGGGGTGTTCTACCTCCGCGCTCCGCCCCCAGCCCTATTTTTTATGCTTTATTTTGAAACCGGGTCTCACGAAGTTGCGGAGGGCCTCACCAAGTAAAGAGAGACAGAGAGATAGAGACAGGGAGAGAGAGAGAGAGCGGGAGCTGAGGCTGGCCGGGAACCCGTCGAGGAGTGCTTTGAAGTCTGCCCTGTGTTCTGCTCCGATGGCCTTGTGTGAGTCCAGTCTAACACATATGCACAGGCCTCTGGATAGTCACACTGACTGACCTCAGGAAGGCTCTCTTTATCACTAGTTCTCTACATAAAATGTTGGTATCTCTGCCCCTTTGCTTATTGCTACTAGCATCAGGGAGCTAAGAATGGCCAATGCCCTGAAGCCAAGGATGAGGATAGCACCCCAATTTTTCCAGAGTGACATCATTATTGGAGTAGGTACTAGGGAGATAAGTTCTGGGGGAGGTAAGTACTGGGAGAGTTTTCTCATCTTGCTCCTCCAAGTTGGAACATCTGCCCTACAATGCTATGTACATATGTGAAATTATCAACACCGATCTCAATGTCATGTATGGGGAAGAGGAGGGAGTAGGGAGGAAACTGGGGGGAGCTCACCAAGTGCTGTGTGCATGGATGTCCCTGTCACTCTGAACTACATTATGATGTAGGACTATAATGCACCAATAATTTCAAAAAAATTGAAGAGAATGTAATATGTCCTGAATTGATTTTATAAGGCTACTATTATCTGATATCAAAGCCAGACAAGAAAATTACAAAAAAAAATTTTAAAAAGAAAGAATACAAAGGGAAAAAACACAGCCCAACATCTCTGATGGACATGGATACAAAATTCTCAACAAAATACTAGCAAACTAAACCCAGTGGCACATTAAAAAGATATGTCACCATGATCAAGTGGGATTCAGCCCAGGAAGGGGAGTATAGCTCAGCATATACTAATCTATAAATGTGATACAGCACCTTGACAGAATGAAGGACACGGATCCATAAGATCATTTCAACAGATGTGGCAAAAGCATTTGACAAAATTCCATACACTTTCCTAACAAAAAGCCCTCAACAAATTAGGTATAGGAGTGTACCTCAACACAATAAATGCCATGTATGGAAAACCCAGAGCCAACATCATGCTCAATGGATAAAAGTTGAAAGCTTTCTCTCTAAGATCCAGAACAGGAAGACAATGGCCATTCTAGTCACTTATAAAGCTAAGCATGCAACAATCATACAAACCTTATGTTTATGTTTGAAAATTTAACATAAGATTTTATGTACTAGTAAAACCAACCAATCAAGAAAAAGCATCCCAATTATCAAGAAAAATAAATTGTCCCTGTTTGCAGATAAGATATAGAGAAAATCCTGAAGATTCCACCAAAAAGATGTTAGAACAAATGAATTCAATAAAACTGCAGAACATACACAAACCTACTCAATCACTATCCGGAGCATGAAAGGGAGGGAAGGGAGAGGGAAGAGGGTGGGATTGGAGGGAGGGCTTAATGAGCAATGTGTGCATGTATGATGTTCATACCCTGACATATATCAAAATGTATAATTACAATGCACCAATAAATAAACATAAAAAGTTAAAAAAATTGCAGAATATGAAATAACACATACAAAAATCAGTAGCAATTTTATGCACTAACAGAAAATGATCTGAAAAAGAAATCAAGAAAACTATCCCTTTTAAAATAGTAACTATGACAACAACTACAGCAAAAAAAAAACCCACAACATATTTAGGAATAAAATTAATCAAGGAAGTAAATGATCTCTGCAATGAAAATCATAAAACATGAAGGGAATTGAAGACACAAATGGAAAGATATCTGTGGTCATGGATTGGAGAAATTAATATTGTTAAAATATTCATACCGTGTTGGACAAGCCCAGCATGTTGGCAATATCGAGGTTCATTGAGAAGAGGGCTTTCCAGGACAAGTACTTCATGTTCGGTGGGATGCTGCTTACCTGCGTGGTCATGTTCTCGTGGTGCAGTACCTGACATGAGCCAGCCACGCCCTGTGGCTGGACAGCGTTCCTGCCGTGTGAGAGTGCAAGTGTGTGTGTGTGTGTGAGAGAAGGCAGGGCCCAGAGGCCGCCTTTTGAAATGTATGCCTGCCTTAACTGTGAAGACCACTCGGGAGTAATTGTGATCTAGCTTCAAACCTGCTCTGTCTTCTGTGACATCTCAGAGGGGAGCTAGTGCCACCAAGGTGCTTGGTGTTTAGGAAATGAAGTCCCTGTTCTCTCACTCTCAAAAAAAAAAAAAATTCATACCACCAAAAGATATATACAGATTCAAATTAATCACTATTTATTTTGTAATCTCCTATTGCTTTGTGATCATTATTCCTTCCTTTAAAATCTTTGAGATTTATAATTTTAAGACATTTTCATATTTCTGTGCTACTCTATATTTTATTGAGCAGGAATTCATTCCCAACTGTTTATTATCTTTCTTGATGTTACACCAGAATTAAACAGGCTAATTTTATGTGAAAACATAAATTTACAGCTATAAATTAGTGAGACCTGACCAATCTGACCAGCATTCACCTGATAAAAAAATTAAAATAACAGCAGCAAAAATCTCTCAAATACCCCAACTCTAACATTTGTTAAGAATGGATAGCCTTAGCCAGGTGTGGTGGTGCATGCTTGTAATCCCAGTACTTTGGGAGGCAGAGACCGGAGGATCCGGGTTCGCGGCCAGCCTCAGCTCGCTCTCTCTCTCTCTCTCTCTCTCTCCCTGTTTCTCTCTCTCTCTACTTAGTGAGGCCCTCCGCAACTTCGTGAGACCCGGTTTCAAAATAAAGTATAAAAAATAGGGCTGGGGGTGTAGCGTGGAGGTAGAACGCCCCTGGGTTCAATCCCTGGTACTGCAAAAAAAAAAAAAAAAAAAGAATGGATAGCCTTTTTAAGAAGAAATAAATGAATACAGTTTTATATGGTTTTTGTATAACAAAGTCCTGGAACACACACATCTCAAAAGTAGGTTGTAAATCAGCCAGCAGTACAGCCACCTTCATTCCAACCCTTTTGCAATTTGAAACACCTCTTCTCCACTACTCTCATGGTTGCGTTTATTTAGATCTTTTTTTCCCCACAAAGTAGAAAAGGGTGCCTTGCGCTGCCTTAATTATGAAATCCTCCCTTGACTTGGCAGGAATAGCTGGTAGGAGAGTAAGTACTTTGGAGTCCTGGCCAACAGGACTGGGGAGACAGCTTGATAGTGTCCATGAACCAGCCAGATGTAGCAACTTTGATGATGTGGTGGGGTCTCCAAAAATAATCAGCTGCGGTCCTCGAATAACACTCATGTGAAGCAAGAAATGTTTGATATTCAGTGTTTTACATGTACAAACTACACAGGTTAAGTAGTTGGTGGCTTATGTTTTACAATATTTTACATAGAAGAATTTAGGAAGCTTATATCACAAGTCTATTTCTTTCTCTTAATTGAACCAATATGAATATTGTATTTACCTATCTAAAATTAGTATATTTTGTTTATATCTGTATAGGAACTAACTTTTGAATCTATGGCCATGCTAAAATGTCAACTACACTTGGGTTATAAGATTAGTTGAGCTTATTTTTAATTTTCTTATAACTGGGCTTCTGCTATATGGATTTTAATAACAAACTATTCCCTGCCTACAGCAAAATAAAAATATTATTGTAGCTGGGCGTGGTGGCACATGCTTGTAATCCCAGTACTTGGGAGGCTGAGGACAGAGGATCCGGATTCGCGGCCAGCCTCGGCTACTTAGTGAGGCCCTCCGCAACTTAGTGAGACGCTGTTTCAAAATAAAGAATAAAAAATAGGGCTGGGGGTGTAGCTCAGAGGTAGAATGTCCCTGGGTTCAATTACTAGTCCCGAAAAAAAATATTATTGTACTGGCAAATCAAGTACCAAAATACAGGTTTTAACTGCAAAATATCCACATGATTCTCAGTTGACTGCTCACACTTTGTTGTATGGTACCACACAGTCTAAAAGATTAAATGAACACCACTTTTTGCAAATATTCAACAGTAAAAGAGAAAAAATTTAATTCTACTATGTGACTATCTAGTTCCTAATTCTGATAGGCTTCTCTCTTACATGCTATTGTCATCCATTTACTACAAGATTTTTCTACAGGTTAAAAAAAATGCCTCCTCTTTCAGGTGTCACTTATAAAGAAAGAAAATGCTATTGCCCAATGAAATGCGAATCAAGATCTTTGCTCAGTCTAATTCAGGGAGTTGGCTATTTTCTTAACTCAATGGGTGGTGAAACTTTGATGAAGTCTTTTGTAATTAGAATTCATATAAATTCAAAATAGAAGCCTAGTGTAAAAGCATTGGAAATAATTCCCCCACCCCCTTCATGACTCAATCTGTCTGGGTGATCATACCAAGAATTTAAAGGATTGTTCATCTTCTATTTTTTCTTTCTATATTTGTTGTGACATTCCGGCAGTGCTGCCTTACCGGCTAATCTATGATGATTACTATCACCAAGTGCTGACTTTAATATTTTCTTCCCACATACTTGTATAGTGTTTATTTAAAGTAATGTCCTCTGGGGAGCATTATGTTAAGTGGTATTAGCCAGTCACAGAAAGTAAAGAGTCACATGTTTTCTCTCATATGTGGAAGTTGGGGAGTAACTGGGATATAAGAGGGACTTTATAGCTAAAAGAGGAGAAACCCCAGTAGAGCAATAGAGGGGGTTCAGAGGAGGGTGATGGGACAGAATAATTAATGAAGGAAAGAAACATTTCCATTGATGTTCCATGTGTGTGTGTGTGTGTGTGTGTGTGTGTAATTAACAATGCCAACCTCAATATAATGTGTGGGGAAGGAGAGGAAGTGGGGAGGGAGGTGGGGGGAAGCTCACCAAGTCTTGTGTGCATGTATGGCCCTATCACTCTGAATTTCATTATAATGTGAGACTAAAATGCACCAATAAAAGTATATTAAAATAGTGTCCTTCTAACCTATATCCATGCAAATAAGCCATTACACTGAGCACAGTGCCTACCTTATATCCTCTAATCCTCACAATTTCCAAATGAGGTAGTTAAAAGTAGAAGTCTGTAGAAATTTTAAAAAATAGAGCTTCATGAGCGAGATCAAGTAATGTTCCCAAGGCCATGAATCTACTAGTAACTGCTTAAACTGTGATTAATATCCAAGTCTGTTTTATTCCAACAGAGTTGTGTACTCGCAGACATGTTAGAAGTGTAATTCTGTGAATTTCCTTAAAAAAATATATATTTTTTTGTTTTTGCAGTACTAGGGATTGAACCCAGGGCATTCTACCTTCAAGCTACACCCCCAGCCCTATTTTTATTCTTTATTTTGAAACAGGGTCTCACTAAATTGTGGAGTGCCTCATTAAGTAGCTGAGGCTGGCCGTGAACCTGCGAGCCTCCTGCCTCAGCCTCCCAAATACTGGGATTACAAGCATGCTCCACCATGCCTGGCTTAAAAAATAATTTGAGAAAGCCTGCTGGCAGTTTTGTGTAGTGGTTTAGAGTTCATTTTCCTGTAACAACCAAATGCAGGACTTTAACTGTAATGGGAGACTGGTTTGAATAAACCAGACAGAAAAGCAACTCAGAAGACAAGAGTTCGGATCTGGGTGTGGTATGAGTATTAGATAATAACAGGGAATTACTAATTTTCTTGGGGCGCAATGGCATTTCAGACTGTGAGAGAATGCCATATTTCAGAAATGCTTGTTTTCAGAAAAGCATGTAGGGATGAAATGCTGTATTGTCCATAAATCCAAACGCTTATCAAACACATACATGCATAGATATGTAGACACTGGGAAAATATGGTAAGATGTTAACATCGGGTGAGTAAATAGGCATTTATTATATGAGATTTACATTTTAAAATGTGTGTTAAAACTTTTTCACAATATAAAGTTAGGTAAAAGAAGAGGTGGAGGGGAGTGAGAGGTAAGAAGGGAGGGAAGGAAGAAAGATACTGCCCCTAAAGCTCATCCTCTGATCTTGGATCCTCTATCAGTTACTACCTTGAGAAATGCTATGTTACATTTATATGATTCATTCCCTTGTATGTAAAATAGTGTTAATAGTAATAACTACTTTTGTGAAGAGCCTAGCACTTAGTGTCTACAAAATACATCCTAACTATTATTATCCAAATAATACAAACGATTGTCAGGATGTGAGTATCAACAGAACCCACATTTATTGTTTGTATAATCTGGAACCACTTTGGGAACTAATCTAGATAGACCCTTAAAAATAAAGTAGCAAGACTATAACTATGATTTGCAACATGAAGGTTTTGTTTTCCTTTGAAAAAATTGTTTAAGAACCCTCAAATTTGGTAGTTCTTGCATTCTACTTTGTATAAAATTCAGTAATTTCACCTATGTTTTTTTCATAATCTAGATATAAACTTGGATTGGAAAGTTCTTTGACTATGAAAGGAAAAAAAGTCCTGACCAGACATTGAGGTAATTTGGGCATAGCTTAGGTAATAATGGTGCCAGTGGTATAGACCGGGTCTGAGATCTCTTTAGGGGAGAGCATACACCTTAGCTGGTGGATTCTAAGTATTCAGAAGTATAAATGATGGAGTTCGGCAACGTCAAATAAACTCAAAAGCAAACTTTGCTTCATTCTATAAAAATAAGTTATCTCTGCTTAAATTTAATCACAAAGCAAACTAAATCTAGATGTTCTCATAGTAAATATAGTCCATGGTTAATCAGCAGCCTGCAGGGGGTTATTATTATTGTTTTTGCACTCATATATTTAGTGACGGTTATATAAATGTGAATGATAAAGTCATCACTAGAAATGTCACCTTCAAATACCATTTTATTATCACCAATAAATTATGCTTTCTTTAATATTCATAATAATTTATGCAGTCTTTCCTATTTCAAAATTTAATCCAGTCATTGTTTATAAATAAAACCCTTAAATAATAGTAGCCTTTAATATTAGTGGTTATTTCCAGAATTAAGATAGTTATAGCAAACCCTTTTTTTTTGTTGTTGATTCCCAGTGTTCTTTTCCTCCTCCATTTCTCTTCCTTCTCAACAATCTCCACTTTCTTTTTGGAGACTCAAAGGTTCTGGGGAAGCTGACCTGACCCCAGCTGGTAACTTTAAGTCAATCAGTAAATTTTCTATCACTAGCCACAGCGAGTAGTTTAAGACTGAGTATGTAACCTAAGCCTATCTACTTGGTAGAAAGACTGCCAAGGGTTCACTGTTAATGTCGGAAAAGTATTATTCACCGTTTTGTTAATGTGCACACTCAAATTGCACAGGGAGCCACTGAAAGCTATCTTGCATCCCTAGAATCATTCAGCTAGAAGATAAAGCTGAGTCGTGGAAGTTGGAGCACAGAGGTAGAAAGAAACCAGGCACTACCAAGGTAGTGCCAAAGATAAAAAGGTTCTCCATTTTTTCTGGTAGTGGAATACGATTTCTGTAATTTAGTAACAGAAGTGCCTGTCATTAGGTATCCACTATCCTGTGGGAGCCAGCATAAGACACATAGCCTTGACTTCTTTTTTTGGGGGGGTCATCTCCCAGGGGCCTTCTACCTCTGGGCTACACCCCCAGCCCTATTTTATTTTATTATTTTTTTCTTTTTTATTTCATTTAATTTATTGGTGCATTGTAGTTATACATTTTGATAAGTGTCAGGGTATCAGAAGCGTGCATGCACACATTGCGCATTTAGCCCTCCCTCAAATCCCACCCTACTCCCTGCCCCTTCCCTCCTTTCCGTGCTCAGCATAGTGATCGACTCTGATAAGTTTGTGTGTACACCTCATGTGCATTAGTGTATTTCCCTCTTCCCCCCTCCCGTCTCCCTCAGTTAGGTCGCCTTCTTTGCTCAACTAAAGTTTTCTCCTTTTTTGTCTGGAGTCCCTTCTAAGTCCCATTCTCCTTAGCTTCCACATATTACTGAACCTTACCCTTATTAGAAACGTCTTAGAAAGTCAAATGTTCAGTTAGAAGTAAACCAATCACTCCAAGACAAACAACTTATTTTCCATCTAATATCCAAAATTTTACAAATGTCAAAGTTTATGATTAAAAAATACATATTATTTCCATGGTATGCCACCATCTGTGTTCCTGCTTATACCCATTTCCGTTTTGGTTTTGATTGTACTTTTTGTGTGTGTGTGAGTGTGTGGTACTGGGTATTAAACCCAGAGGCATTCTACCTCTGAGCTACACCCCCCCAGCTTGAAACAGGGTTTCACTAGATTGATGAGAGTCTCCTACTTGGTAAGGCTGTCCTTGAACCTGTGATCCTTCTGTCTCAGCCTCCCAAATACTGGGATTACAGGTGTGTGCAACCAACCCTGCATTTGATTTTACATTTTTACGGATTGAACCCAGGGGCATTCTACCTCCAGGCTACACCCCCGGCCCTATTTTTTTTTTTTATCCTTTATTTTGAAACCGGGTCTCATGAAGTTGCGGAGGGCCTTACTAAGTAGCTGAAGCTGGCCGTGAACCTGGATCCTCTGGTCTCAGCCTCCCAAGTACTGGAATTACAAGTATGTGCCACCACTCCTGGCTAATTTTACATTTTTAAACTCATATTAGCACAAAAGATGGGCTTTTGTATAAACCTCTAATTAGAATTGTAAATCTGTGTTTTGTTTCAGCAAGTACCTAACTGCTGTATTAGTTGGCCTTACAATGGCTTGGTTAAATTAGAAGACATCATAGACTTGCTTTTGATCCAAAATTCTAACTATGTATCTGACTCTATAACTACGTATCTATATATATCTAACTAGGTGTCTAACCAGGTATTTAAACAGATTATCTATCCAGTTATCTAAACAGGTAAGTATGTATCTAACCAGGCATCTTTAAGTGGATGGCTGCCTAAATTTCAGTCCCTCAATCCTGTTTCTACTCAGCTCTTCTATGACTACTCCTAAACCTCACAAGTTGATGCAGAGAAACACTTTACTGAGAATTGGCTCAGAATTCATTAGGATTAGATGATATAGAATAACAAAACCAAAAATGGCCAAATGCTTTTTAATTTACTGGAGCATGGGTATTTTGTAATTTAATTTATGTGAGGTAAAAGGCTTTTTTTTTTGTTGTTTCCTAAACAGAAAATAGCCTTATGAAATAACTCTTTTCTTTCTGAATTCCTCCCTCCCCTCCACCCCTTCCCATCCCTAAGAGACCCAAATCAGTCCACAATCTGTCTTCCAGCTCTAGGTGCCGTACGATAAATGCGCTAACAACCTTGAGTTCTTTCCAGCCCTCCTTGGCTTCAGATCACAGGAAGAGTCTTAGATAGGGGAGAAAATGGATTTTCAAAGATTAGAATTACCATTTAACAGATACACAGGAGCCAAAACCCACAGGCCACTGAGGAGAGATAAAAAGCACTGGCTCCTACAGTGTCTCCCACCATCCAGGTCAACCAGGAGCCACTTCTCCGTCCCTGACACAGTTACCTTATTTATAGAGTGTACTTTGAAGTTTTCTGTTTTAGTGTCTCTTTCATTTTAATTTGAGTTCAGCTACATCGTTGTTCGTTAAAACACCATCTGTGAGCTCTTATGTTTGAATTCTAAGTTCAACAGGCCATTTGGGGGGTACTGTACAATCACACCAATAGAAAAAAAATACAAAAAAAAACATTGCAAAGACATAATCACACTCCTAGCCTAAATTTACAGAGGGACACCTGGAAAATAGATGCTCTGGTGTGATCAGGATCTTTATGTCTTACTCTCAGCTGTCATCCTAAAAGACAGAGGTTACAAAAAGAAACAAAAAGAGTATTGCAGTGACTTCCTCATGCCTGCAATGACAACCATGAAACTTCTAAAAACAACTAGATTTGTAGCTTTCTCTTTATTTGATCATTAAACTTCTCCAAGGATAATATATATGCCTATACACACACATACTATATATACACACACTACATATACACACGCATATATACATAGTGTATATATAATACATAATGTATAGTACATGTGTGTGTAGTATGTGCATATATGTAGTATGTATATATGTACATATTTGTGTGTAGGCATATGTGTGTTTGTATGAAACCCATCTTGAGTGCCTTAAATGTAGTGCCTTATCTTCAAAACAAAGCATTCAATTAATAGTAACTGGAATTGAGTTAATGGTATTTTTATGAGGACATAAAATGACTAACTTGTTATCTTTTCTTTTAGTGCCTCCATTTTTCAATACATTTATATATTTATTGGACTGAACCCAAGGGCATTCTTCCACTGAGCTATACCACCAGTCACGCCCTCCCATTTTTTTTTAATTTTTAAAATCTGAAACAGGCTTCTCACTATGTTGCCAAGGCTGGCCTTAAACTTGTGATCCTCCTGTCTGATCCTCCCAAGTACTGGGATAATAGGTGTCTACCACCCCTCCTGGCTCATACATATTTATTATAGGCCAATTCTGTGCTAGATGCAGACTAAATGTACTTTACTAATACTGACTCACATATTTCTACCTAATATTGCTTTTTCTAAAACTTAAAAGATGTTATACTTTTGCAAAAGGTTTTTAAAAATATTTTTTCAATGAAGCAAGTATTCCTAATTTTGTGAATCAGAAAACAAAAACTCAAAAATACAGAGTGACTCGCTAATGTTGAGAAATAGATGGGAATTCAAGTTTTCTGATTTTCCTACCAGCATTTCCTTTGGGTGAGTCATCATACTTGGTTTTGTTTAAACAATCTACAGGTTCAGTGCAATTCCTATCAAAATACCAGTGTAATTCTTCACTGAAAAAAAAGTTCCAAAATTCATATGGAAAAACAAAGACCCAGAATAGCCAAGACAGTTCTAAGCAATAAGAACCATGTTGGAAGCATCATAATACCTGACTTCAAACCATACTACAGAGCCATAGAAAGAAAAACAGCATGGTATTGGTACAAAAACACATAGACCAATGGAATAGACGATATAGGAGAAACTAGATATCCATATGTAGAAGAATGTAATTAGATCCCAATTTTTCACTCTGCACAAGAGTCAGCTCAACATGGATAAAAGATCTAGAAGCTAAATTAGAAGTTTTATAGTTACTATCAAGGGCATAGGGCCAACTCTCCAACATATGGGCACTAGTGGAGACTTCCTAAATAAGACCACCACATCTCAGGAAATAAAACTGAGAATTAATAAATGGGATGGCATAAAATTGAAAAGCTTCTACACAGCAAAGAAAGCTATCAAGAGCCTGAAAAGAAAGCCTAAAGAATGGGAGAAAATCTTGCCAACGACCCCTCTGATAGAGGACTAATATCTAGAATATATAAAGAACTAAAAAAATTTTAACACTAAAAAAATTTAAAAAATGGGCAGTTGAGCTGAATAGACATTTTTTAAAAGGAGAAATACAAATGGCTAATAGATATTTGAAAAAATGTTCAATATCAATAGCAATCAGGGGCATGCAAATCAAAGCCAACTTCATTAGAATGGCAATCATCAAGAATACAAATACAAACAATAATAAATGCTGGTGAGAATGTGGGGAAACAGGAACACTTAAACATTTTTGGTGGGATTGCAAGTTAGTAGAGCCACTATAGAGATCAGCATGGTGTCCCCTTCGAAGACTGGGAATGAATCCAACACATGAGCCAGCTCTAACACTTCTTGGTATCTATCCAAAAGAATTCAAGTCAGATGCATGCATATCCATGTTTATAGCAGCACAATTCACAATAGCCAAATTTTGGAATAAGCCTAGGTGTCCATCAACAGATGAACAGATAACCAAATGTGGTATATATACACAATGGAGTTTTACTCAGCCATAAAGAAGAACAGAATTATGTCATTTGTAGGGAAACGAATAGAACTAGAGAATATTATGCCAAGTGAATTCAGTCAGTCTCAGAAAGTCAAGGGTAATTTTTTTTTTTCTTTCATATATGGAAGCCAGAGAGAATATAAGAAACAAAAGAGACATTAGCTAAGAAGGAGAATGATCAGAATAGTAGTAGATGGGGGTGGGGGGAGGGTAAAAGAAGAACTGATGTCAAGAACAGTTCAAGTTACGCTGTGCCTGAGTATGAAGTTATCACTATCAATCTCATTAGCACGCACAGGGAAGGGTGGGTAGCAGGGTGGGACCTGTAGGAAACACACCACCACATGTGTGCATGTTTGTTTGTATGACGTTGAACTCCACTAAGATGTACATTTACAAGGTACCAATAAAATATTAAAAATGGCTTTGTTTTCCTTGTGGATTCAAGTACTTATAATATTAAATTTGTATAAAATATGGAAACTAGTAGGTTCAGAAGTAATTCTGTTGTACGAGTTTTTACCACATTTTCTATGTAGAAAGAAGAGGTTTTGAGTCAATCACTATGTTGAGCACGGAAAGGAGGGAAGGGGGAGGGAATAGGGTGGGATTTGAGGGAGGGCTAAATGAGCAATGTGTGCATGCATGCTTCTGATACCCTCACACTTATCAAAATGTATAACTACGATGCACCAATAAATGTAATAAAGAAAAGAAGAGGTTTTGTATATTGAGTCCATTTCTGGAATCTCCTTTAAGGCAGAGCATGCTGGTAAGGGCCCTGGGTATACCAAGGAGAGAATGAGTGTAGAAAAGAGCCTGGGGAAGAAACAGGTTTGAACAGCTGCTATGGGAAAGATGGAGAAGAGTTCAAATAGGAATTTGAAGGAACACAGGTATGTATTTCTGAGGCATTAGGAGTTGATATTTTTTGTGATAGTACTTAGTGTTGAACCTCATTGGGGCTATGGGTTATAAGCAGGTATTAGCAGTAGATGAGTTTGAAAACCATTATTTAACAAGAGGTCACAATGCATTAGAGACCCCCCCCCAAATAACTTTTGTGTTCATCAGATCAGTTGTTATTCTGCAAAGTTGTCAGGAATTCCTCCATCTCATATAAGACCGTGCACGCAAGGCACTTTCTAGCAGCTAGCCCTGTCCATGTGTCTGTTAGTTCTAAATTGGTTGCCTGGCCAGATTTTTAAGGTCTACGTCTACATTTGTTTCTTATTGTTTAAATTTCTGACCTGAGACCATTCTTCTGGTTTATGGGTCTAGGTTTCAACCCTAATAATATTTATTCACATTATCACCTCATATTCAAGCACTGTCGTCTTGGACCATACTTTTTCCCATCCACTCTGACAACTGCTATGTAGGAGAGGGGGAAGAGTTCAAATGGACCGGGTGTGGTGGCACAGGCCTATAATCCCAGTACTTGAGAGGCTGAGACTGGAGGATCACAGGTTCAAGGCCAGCCTCAGCAATGTAGTGAGACCCTTGGCAGCCTAGTGAGAGAGACTCTGTTTCAAAATAAACAAACAAACAAAAAAATAGAAGATAGATTGGCAGATAGAATGCCCCTTGGTTCCACCCCCAGTACCAAAAAAAAAGAAAAAAAATTATTTCAAATGCATTTTGAACTCTAGGCATTCCCTAAATCTGCTCAGGACTCGAAGGGCAGGAATCGAGGGGATACTTCTATATATTAAAACAGATAATTCCTAAAGAACAAGATTGTACTCAATTATAGAAAAAATCTAAACCACCATTTTTTTTTTTGGCTGCTATTCTATGAACTCTGAAGCAAGACACAATTTCCCTAGGATAAACTACATGCTGAATTAAAACCAGTGAAGGGTATCTGATAATTACTGTTGATACAAAACGGAGACAAACCGTGAGGCTCCGAGTGTCGGAAAAATATTCCAACACCGTGAGCTTTCTACCTCCCATTCCTTCTCTGATAATAGTGGAGTTCAACGTGATAGAAGGAGTCCAAGGATCCTAAACAGAAAAACAAAAGGAAAGAGAAAATTTCACATTTCCGTACCAGATTTTTATGCAGTGGGTAGAAGCCTGTGTGTGGCAAGATCGTGGGAGAAGGCACTCAACTGTATGTGCTGTACTCTCTTACGGAACTCCAGTAGCCTGTGTAGACCACTGCAGGTCTGCAGGGCTACACGGTACAAGTAGCCCTGGGCATTGTGAGCTGAGGTCTCCCAATATGTGGCGCATCCAGTTTGTCTTTTGGAGTCTCAGGACATCACTAGCGATGAGGTTTGTAGGCCCCCAAATTTGCAACTAGCAAAGGCCTCCTTGCCATGTATCCAAACTTCAATCCCTCCACAGAATTTCTTAGCACTGCTTTGCCTTCACCCTGGACACAGGGACATCCTTGGGCCTGGCATGCTGACTGTGGACTGCAGAGAGCAGGGCTCCACCTTAAGTCCATGGCAGTAGACACTGCATCTGTCATTGCTCTCCTGTTCCCATGCCATGGTGGACTTGAGGGGTGGGGAAAGTGTCTCATCAGCTAGATGTTCTTAGAATCTTCACCTTTTCTAGAATTTTTAAATGATATTTGCCATCTGCCTCTGTAGTATTTCCTAGTTCCTTTCTTTTATTCTTCTCTAAGGTGAACTTCCCACATGAAATAGCCTGTTTACAGTATACTCTGATTTATTGTCAAACCCCATGCTTACAAAACTCCCTCTTTTTCTCAATAAAGATCGGTTTTCAAGAATATTTTTTAGCTGTGATTCAAAGATCATTTGGGAAATTAAAATTTGAGCATGAACAGTGCTTGCTTTACTGCAACAAAACCACAAATGCTCTTAAGGCAACAGCTGTCTCTGAATAAGAGAAAGAGTACATTCAAGAAAGAACAAAACATAAAAGCACATTGCTATAGTTCAAAAATATTATCTATACTATTCTAACAACAAATCTGTATTGGTCAGGGTTCACTAGACTAACAGAATTCACAGAATGAGTATCTGGAAAAAGGGATTTATCAGATCAGCTTACAATGTAGTCCTGAGTTCCGACTGCACGTGGAGAGTCAGAGGAACCAGTAGTTGGTCGAGCGGTCTAAGAGCTCTTTGGAGAAACGATGGTGAAGTTTCAGTTCGAAGGGCTGGAGGCTGACGATCTCAGACAAGAGCAGAAGATCAAGAAGCTCTTCAGAGAAATGGCGAAGTTGGAGGCCGAGGATCTCAGACGAGAGCAGATGCGTTCTCTTCGGAAAGAGTCGCACATCCCACTACGCGGCTTTCTCCTTTTATCTAAGTCCTGCACCTATCAGAACCCTGCTGCCTACATTTAGGGCAGGACTTTCTGTTTAATCTGCTGTTACACACCCAAAGTCACATGATCTTGGGCGTGTCATGATCTGGTCATGTTGACAAATTAGATTAACTATCACAAAATCACACAAAGATTCATATCATTTCCGTAGCCCACCCCTGGGTTTTGAAGGTTGATCTCTTTGGGTCGACATAGTATGTGTGAAAATGTTTTCTTTTTCCTGTTCAATGACAATAACTAATGAAACCCTGCTCTCACAAATCACAATGGAGATGACAGACTTCTCCTGGGTCATAGAGCATTTTAGTAAAAGATTAGATAGGGATCGTCTTTTCCATTACTTAACTAGTAAATGCAATCATTGAGGAATTTTATAAGAAAAGATAGAAATCGTGATTTTTTTCCTGATATTTAGAAAATCGTCATGTTACAAGACTGTTAGTTTTGGTGGATAATGTGATTTGGAAAAGTGAAACATTTTTTGCAAAATTCAAAGACTTGCTTTATTATTAATAAAGAACCCAATTTTAAGTAAATTTAAGACAAATGGCAATGGCTTGCCAGGTATTCACTAGAAAAAGGACAAGATGTCAATGATTTGGGGGCAAAAATGAAATCTCAAAATAATTTATAATTTTAGTCAGCAAATTCTCTTCTTGTGAACCTGTGCAGTGTGATGCATGAAAAAAATCTACCATTTCTGTTGGAAGTATTAGTTCATTCCCTTTGCTGAACTGTTTTTATTTTTCGTCATCCTAGTTAACCTTGCTCCTAAACACACAAGAAACATAGAGACCAAAGATGGTCTTCTAGATTCATCATAATCTTGAAAATATACTCTGTAAGATTCATTTCCATTTCATAATCATTTAAATGCTCATAGATTTTGGATTTCACCTCAAAAAAGTAAATCAATAAAAATGACTTGATTACCTGTATAGGGAAGGGGGGATGGGGAGGGAGTAAGGGGAAAACTCACCAACTGCTGTGTGCATGTATGACACTATCACTATGAACTACATTATGATGTGAGACTATAATGCACCAATAAATGCATAAAAATAAAGAATAAAATCCAGCTAGGCATGGTGGCGCATGCTTGTAATCCCAGTACTTTGGGAAGCGGAGACTGGAGGATCCGGGTTCGCGGCCAGCCTCAGCTCTCTCTCTCTCTCTCTCTGTCTCTCTCTCTCTCTCTACTTAGTGAGGCCCTCCGCAACTTCGTGAGACCCGGTTTCAAAATAAAGTATAAAAAAATAGGGCCGGGGGTGTAGCGCGGAGGTAGAACGCCCCTGGGTTCAATCCCCGGTACCGCAAAATAAATAAATAAATAAATAAATAAATAAATAAATAAATAAAATCCCAAAATGACTTTTTTCATTAAAGAATAGAAGAGTATCATATTTCTTATAATGTCAAAAACAAAGAAAAAGCAGGCAGTCATGCACTGATGAATAGCAGATCATGCAGTCCTTTAATCACATCATTTAAAGAAAAGTCTTTACTTTCTTGTTACATCAAAACTATAAAATTACTTCATAAAATCCAAATGTACATACTCCAGAATAAAAGCTACTACATTATATTGCTTCCCAGTAATTTAAACCAAATGTTTCTCCAATTGTACATACAGATTCTAAATTTACCTTTCTAAAATAAATCTTGCATCAAGGATGTGCACCAAAAATAAAATACTTCTTTCAATAAAGCCTCAGGTTTAAAAAAAATAGATTTCATTGACAGTATATCCTGAGCCTTCAAAAGCACATAATATTTCTATTTTTAATTGTATTCTCCCAACAATGTGTTTGAAGGCATAGCTACAAAAGATACATTTGTGTTATCTGAAATGGAAACAAGATGTAGGTTCTTATATGCAAAGGGTACAGAAGACTGCACCCTATAAATGTTCCTGGATGGGTGGACTCAGTGTAGTCAAATGAAAACTTTCCACATTTGCCATTTTTAAGATAATTTATAACATAGGCAATCTTAGTTTGTTATAAAAGTATTTAGGTTAATTGACTTCCATGTGGTAGTGCAGACCTTTAAAACAAAGCAAGCAAGCAAGCAAGAAAAGTAAAGAAACAGAAATTAGTATCAATTGTCTGTCCAATTGTTCTAATTGTGCCTTAAAATCATCTGCAGATGAAATAACCATACGATGCCAAAATTATTTTGTTGAAACACTGCTAGATGATAGGGTCTGTTATGTTCTTTTATTTTTCTTTTCACATAAAATTGGGACATACCAGGGGGTCCTAAATAGGAAGGGAAATGGGTGGAAAAAGCGTTAAGTGCTTCAGTGTTTAGGAGCACGTCTTCAGAAGTAATCTCCGCTTGTCTACTGAAGTTTCTAAGGAGTCAATGCATAAAAACAATGATGCTCATGGTGGCCATGCATCAAAGTTTAAAAGCACAACAGCAGGACCTGGGTGGTCCTACAGGAAGAGAACATTATGGCAAGTTATGTAAGGAAAACCTTAGATGAATCTGCCCCAGGGAGCTGAAGAGCCACATCATAAAACCAATCTGAGCCTATAATAAAGTTGGAAGGAAAGTCTATCCTAAAGCACTTAGCATCTAAAATATCTTGGGAAAAAGTTGTTATTGAACCCAAATCAAAACCCTGTAAGCTAGAAATAAGGTCAAAGCAACAGAATTCAAATTGCCCACAACTAGGAATAGCGGTAAATCAGGCAAACATTACTGAACAGATGCCACATTAGTATGATAGTAAGAGAGCCAAGATAATATTGTTCATTTACTCACTCACTCATTCATTCATTCAATATCTCAACAAATATTTATTGAGTGTCTACTGGATACCTAGTGCCATTCCAGGTACTGAGAGTATATCAATGAACAAAATTAACAAAAAACATCGTCCTCATAGAGATATCTTTTGAGTGACAGTGGATAGAAAATAAACAGCAATAATAGTAAAATATATAGTGTGCCAGGTGTTGATAAGTTCTCTGGAAGAAACAAAATGAGTTCTGGGGAATAAGAATAGAATGACTAGGATGCAATTTTAAATAGCGTAGTCAAGAAAGTTTTCACTAACCTAAGAGAGGTAAGCAAGCCATACAGATTTCTATGGAAAGCGTGATCTAGATGGGGGAAAAAAATAGCAGGGGTAAAATCTTGATGCAAGGACATGTCTGTCTTGCTTGAAGAAGGAGGCCACTAGATTTGGAATGGTGTAAAATAGGGAAAGAGACAGGCTCAAATGATGTAAAATGCTGTAGGGTCCTCTTAAGACTAGCTTTGACTCTGAGATGAGAGACTATCAGGAGATTGTTAGTAGGTAAATGAAATGATATTTTATATGGGACTACTCTGGCTGCTATACAGAAAGCAGATTTTAAGGATAAAGAGTAGAAATAGGGAATGTAGATAGTCTGATTTGCCATCGTCCAGGTTAGGGAAGATGGCAGCCCGAGGTAGTAAAGAGGGGGTAAGAAGTGACTGGATCTTAGCGCAGAATTTCTCACAACCTTGGCACTACTAACATCTTGAGGTGGGCAGTTTTCATTGTGGGGTCTTCCCTGTGGATTGCAGAGTATTTAGCAACACTCTTATGGTGGCAGTCACAGCAACCATTTCCCCTCAGTTGCAACGACCAAAAATGTCTCCAAACTTTGCCAAGTGACCCCTTTGATGAAAAAATCAACCCTGGTTAAGAAGGAATATCCTAGAGATATTGCACAGGCTAGGCCAAAATGGATTGGGAAGAGGTGAACCAAGTATGATGTATTAGTTGGAAGATAGTTAAACTTTTGTAACCATGAGGCAAAAATAAAGCAGCAAAAACGAACCAAGGAATCCATGGTGTATTGGCGCTCTTCAATGAGGTCACCTTGAGGACGAGCCTGGAGCGAGGGCTGACATACTAAACATATCAGATATATTAGGTAGCTCACAAGGACTGAAGCCAATGTTCAATCTGAGAAAAGGGAAAATAAAATACAAAGATAAAACCATATCAATTTTATGAACACGAAGCTGAATTTCATACTTCACTTTCATTCATATCTCATTGGAGAAAACCTAGCCACTTTGACCACATGTTGCTGAAATGTAGTCTTGAGCTGAAATACAGTAGTCTGTCAAATGTGGGCAGAGAAGGATTTATAACTCAATGGAAAATGGGGGATAGTTAGTTATCTCTGCCAACAATATCTCAAAAAAAATTATTGGTCTGATCAATTGGAAGGGTCGTCTTACTTTCCTAGGTAAAACTACCAGTAGAACACATTTGTTGAAGGTATTGGCAGTGCAGGGAGTGGCTAGGAGTTCAATTTTGAAGATACTACATTTAAAATGCTCATTTAACACCCAAGGAAAGATGATCTTTAGTTTAGGAAAGAGTTTTGGAATGAAAGTTGGAATGAAATATAAATTTGGGAACTTAAACTTATATGTGGCACAGAGACAGAGACAGACATACAGAGACACCAAGGGAATATATACATATATATATATATAACATATATATATAGAGAGAGGGGGAGAGTATAATATATATATGTAGTATATATTATAGATATATATATTCCATATATATGTATATATTATATATTCCATATACTTTCTATATTTATATATAGCATATATATGCTAGTGTATAAATATATATACGAGAGATAGAAAAGAATTCTACTAAGTAAGTCTTAGAGTCTCTGATGCTCACAATTCAGAAAGAAGAAGAATCAATACACGAGACTGAGAAGGAGCAGAAAGTTTGGAGAAAATCAATGACTTGGCTCAGAAGCTTAGTGAAAAAGTACATTAAGGAAAACAAAATGATCAATTATGTTAAGCCCTGCTAAGTCATAAGGAATAAGATGGCCAACCAACCATGGTGACCTCAAAAAGAGCAATTTTGGTGAAATAGTGCTTGTGGAAAGGAGTCAAGAAAAAAGGTGTAAAGAGAACGGGAAATAACCCTTATAATCATTTATCCAAGGGGGTTGTATTAAAAACAGAGCTGAAAAATGGAGCAGATTCTGGGATGTGGGAAACTGAGAAAGAGTATTTTATTAACTAATAAATTTCATAGCATGTTTAAATACTACTATGAACTATCCGGAAAAGAAGGAGGCATTTACAATGATTTTCCTATTTTTCCAGTACCTCCAAAGCTTAACTAGCTTGAGTTCTGCTATAAACACCACTGTATTTGTTCTTTTCTATAGAAAAAGTAATATATGAGGGAAAATTATACATTTTTACTTTTGAAAATTAAATATATGGAAACATAAAAATTTATAATTTGAATCCTATATCAGAAGTGCTATTTAGAATAATGAGGTTGATATTTAGTCAATATGTGCTAACATGTCTAAACATTTTTCCCTAATCTGATCATCTTTGTATCTAGCTATATGCTGCTGCTAATAGACAAAATGAATTTATAAAAACACAGAAAGTATGAATGTCAAAGAATAATAAAAATAAGTAAATACAAACAAAATAAAGACTGATATAACTATATTAATATTTTAAAGCTAAGTCAAAAGCATGTTAATAGATTAAGAGGGTTAGTGCAAAATGAAAACAATCCAAATTATTTGGAAGATAAAACACTAATGAACTTATATATACTTAATATTATAATCTCAATATAAAAATCAAGAATTGACTGAAGTGCAGAGAAATATTCACAATACATTATAATAAGAATTGTATACAATAGTAGTTAATAGAATATGTTCATACATACAAATCAATAAACTTCATCTGATGGCCACAAGTAGAATACAATAACTGATAAATAGGGAGAGAATATTTTCTCTAAACACAAATGAAACAGTTACAAATACTGACCATGCATTATGCCTACAAGTAAGTTTCAACAAGTGTTAAAATTTGAACACAACACAACTTACACATCAAAATAAAGATAACTTTAAATATTTTATTTTGTGGAAATTAAAAATGCAGTTCTCAATAATGCATAGGTCAAAGAAAAGCAAATAGTGACTTTTTGATTGAGTGTCTATGCTATGGTTATTAAATATTTTTAATATCATCCTAGAAAAGACTAATGAGAGACAAATATCTGCGATGTTTAAGAAATGAACAATAAAGAGAAGGTGAAAATATTTAGAAGACTAGGAATGGAACCACCATATGACCCAGCTATACCACTCCTTGATATATTTCCAAAAGAATTAAAGACACTATCACTTCTACCTAATATCACTGGCCCAAAGCTAGCCAAATGCAAACCCAGGTTTGGGCGATAATGAACTAGACTGCACCTTTTTATGGAGAGAAGCTAGGAATGCACATACCAAGGGTTACTACAGGGAAAATGAAGGACCGAAGCCATGAATGACAGCAACCTACCATTTCAGAGCCTAGGAAAGAGGGACCATGTCATGCTCAAGACCTCGTCAGTGTGTGTGCAGTGCGTGTGGAAAGAAAAGGAGAAAGGTTACCTAGGTGCACCCTCTCCAAAGTAAACGTTACACAATAGAACAGCACGGGAGATTATGAGCAAGTAGTTTCTTCTGTGGGAAAATAAGTCCCGTGTTTCTGTGATGCTAAAAGAAGAAAAACAAATCCGGGCTATGTCCCAAATTTCAGAACACTATGTTGTTAAAGAACTGACATTTTGGTATTAATATGGACATTTATAATGTTTTTATGTATCAGTTAAAAATAATTTAATTGAAAATAAAAATTCTTCACAAAGTGTTTTTAAATTAAGGTATATAACGTTGTCGTTTTGCTAATATTTCTCTTTAACTTTCTGTTTTCCACTTATTTTCTCCCATATTACAGTGAAGAAATTTTAAACATATTATGATATTTTACTTTTTACAGGAGAAATAGTTACTTAAGCCTCTTCAGAGTATGCCATGAAGAGTGTTTTTCATCTTTGACATATTTATGACTTTATTAATAACTTTATTTCCCTTACTGGTAGAAACTGTAGCCTCTTTTAGGCTTGGTTTCCTAATCATTTAATTAAAATCTCTACAGCAAAAGCTTTGTGCCTGGGATGGCAAAAATAGGGGAAGTACAGAATATCATCTCTAAAGTACTGTGAACTGATGAAGAATTTTAATAATGGGCAATGAATATGATACTGTCACATAATAATGGTTTCATTATGTTTCATGGTACTGCCACCTATGAATCCTTGATTATTTTCATTTATGTCATGCCTCAATTCAAAAAGGATTTGAAGTCTTAGTGATCTTGACTCATTAAAGTATCTTACAATATTAAGAGTCCATTGTGTTATAAATAACTATTGATATGCAATTCTAGGAAGAAAAAACAAAAAAATGCCGTCACCTACTGCTATGCCAACTGCTAGAAGTAAAGATGGCACAGATTGAGGCTGTGAAAAAGATTTCTGACACTAAAGGAGTATTTCTAATTATAATTGAGACTCTCCATAACAGGGGAATTGTTAAATGTATGCTCCCTGAAATATCAAAATAAGTGAATTTTATACTCCAGTTATATGTAAAGAATTTTTTAGCTTTTGAAACACTGTAAGTACCCTGTATAAAAGATGAATAGATGGAGCCAAATGCATCAGGCAGGTGTGAATATAGTGCCTGCTCCAAATGCCAGCTGGACTTGTAATTACATTTTTGGAGATATTAAAGACCTGCACTGGATGTAGTATATATTATTTTCTGACAGAGATACTTATCGGTCATTAACTCTCCTTTAATTAAATACACTATATATTTCAAATATACTATTTATAAAAGTAGATATATAACATTATATTAATTATATTAAATTGATCCTTATACTAAATTGATGTCACATAAATTAATATAATAGTAGGATATATATTCTTTTATTAAAGAGGACATATATCAGCATATAATTTATATTATTTTTATCATTTTATTTGTCACATTGCCTTTAGACAGAGAGAGAGGGCAAACACCAGAGAAGAGAAATAGTTCCTAGATTAGAGACAAATTTATAAAATAGTTTGATCAGTCACCCTACTGTATGTCACTATAGCAACTGAACATCTTTATCTGCCACTTAATCTAAAAATCTGTAATTCAGAAGTTAAAGCATTTTAGCAGATAGATCTAAAAGGATAATCGATTCAAAATTAGATATGGAAAAAATCTCTTCAAAACCAGCATACTGTATTTTCATATTTTTAATTAGGATATTGTGGGTCACAGATATGCAATAAATGGAGAGTGGAAACATGACAGTGACTAGCAGCTGCAAAGATGTCAAAGGGGTCACTTCTTTTTTTTTTTTTTGCGGTACCGGGGATTGAACCCAGGGGTGTTCTACCTCCGCGCTACACCCCCGGCCCTATTTTTATACTTTATTTTGAGACCGGGTCTCACGAAGTTGCGGAGGGCCTCGCTAAGTAGAGAGAGAGAGAGAGCGAGAGAGAGAGAGAGACAGAGAGAGAGAGACAGGGAGAGAGAGAGACAGGGAGAGAGCTGAGGCTGGCTGCGAACCCGGATCCTCCGGTCTCCGCCTCCCAAAGTACTGGGATTACAAGCGTGCGCCACCACGCCCGGTGAGTCACTTCTTAACAAAAGGGCAAGTGAAAGAAATTCTATGCACCAAAGTGGTAAATAGGTCTCATCTCCACACTACACGTGTCTTCTCTGAGGGTAAGATGAAAAGTTGTCCTTATTATTTTGTCTTCTATGGTCCTTGTACATTATCATAATGAGAGAACAAGTGTGTATTGAGCGCACAATATGTGCCAAAATTATGTGAGCATTTCTATGCATATTAATCTTCATAATAACCCTGTTTGTCAAGTAACATTAGTCATTCCCACTTCACAGAAGAGGCTGACTTAGAAATTAACATTCTTAATGTCACACGAACAATAAGGGGTTTTCTGATTCTAAATCCTAAACTCTTAACTACTGTGTTATAGAATCTCCTAGCTGCTATACCATAAATGTGTTAAATGATGCAATTAATGACCATAATTTTTAATTTGAAATGTTTATAGTCCCTGCTGTGTGGCAGGCACATTTTAAACAATCACCATGTGTCTCGGAGAGTCATGTGTGATAGCTTTCACCGTGAAGGAGAAGGTTAGCAAGCTTAAAGAGTTGCATAATTGAGTCACCGGGGACTGAGCACGTGTCCTCTGTGTGCCCCCATGCAGAGCCTTGCTGCTCTGGGGGTCCAGAGCCAGCAGCAGCAGCATTACCGGGGAGCTTTCCAGGAATGCAGAATAATCTTGACCCCACCTAGATGTGCTGAATTACCACATACATGTTAATAAGATTGCCAGTTTAAGAATAATTTCTATAGAGGTCATGAACTATCAGTTCTTCATTTGGGAATAAAATTAGTTGGAGTTAAGAAGATTTTTTTTCCTAAAAACAAATTTAAGAGATAATAGAGTAAAATATTAAGGGAATGTGAAAGAATGCCCTTCAAGAAGTAACTTTTAAATTATAGATTATGCTGGGCGTGGTGGTGCACACTTGTAATCCCAGTACTTGGGAGGCTGAGACAGGAGGATCGCAGGTTCGCCGCCAGTCTCAGCTACTTAGTGAGGCCCTCTGCAACTCAGAGAGACCCTGTTTCAAAATAAAGAATAAAAAATAGGGCTGGGGGTGTAGCTCAGAGGTAGAATGCCTCTGGGTTCAATCCCCAGTACCGAAAATAAATAAATAAATAAATAAATAAATAAATAAATTATAGATTATCATTTATCTAAGAAACATCAACTAGAAAAGAGGTCCTATTCTCTGAGTTAAGACCTAATTAATTATTCCATAATAAAAGATTCCTGCAGGCAGGGTCTTTGTCTCATTTATTGTTGTATAATAAATACATTGAAGAATGACTGATACATACCAGGTACACAAAAGATGAATAAATCAAGTGAATAAATGCATGTTCTAAAGAATCAATTGGAATAGATTGGAGCAATTGGAATCTAGAGCAATTGGAATAGATTCTTCGGAGTAGGATTAGGAATGGGAAGAACTTCTAGGGTTCTTACTGGTTCAAACTCTAGAAATGTGACTTGTCTCAAGTGTCCTAGTATAGAATGAACTTTCTGCTGCTAGGAGTATACTCAGAGATGAAGAGAATGCAATGTTACCTTGATATGTCTTCTAAAAGGGACAACTATGAACTACGTAGGAGAAAGAAGTTATTTCCCCTTGAGGTCCTGTGAGCAGCCCCATTTTCTTATTTTAGAAACTCTTTGGCATAAGAAAGTCTAAATTTTGTTCTTTGAATGTTATTGCAAGAATTTTGCATGGGAGAAAATGATTGATGATTTGATGCCCACTTCTGGTCACAATGGAGCACAACTCAGTTCAGGCTGCATGAGAAACCCAGTTAGTATAAGGGGAACAGCTGTTTCCACTCCCCCATCTCTAGCAGGGCTGAACTTGTGCAGTATCTGGTATCTTCTTTCTGAGCTAAGCCCCAAGGCCACAGATACAATCCTGACAATATTATGAAGAGAAACAATAAATATGTCTCCAGATGTCAAATCACAGGCTGTCTAATTAGCCCCTTAAGTTCACAGTTAAAAGAACAAATGTAAACATGAAAATTCTTTGCTTATTATATGCATATTGGATAACCAAAGTTCCTTATTCTATTTTATAATTTATTTTTAGTTGGTACATAAAAAACATAAAAATTAAACATATTAATGAGGTAACATAAGATTCTTTATTCTTCTTGGTTTTTGTTTTTGGTACTGGGGATTGAACCCAGAGGTATTCTACTAAGCGAAACCACCAGCCTTTTTACTTTATATTCTAAAACAGGGTTTTTCTAAGTTGCTGAGGGTTTCGCTAAATTGCTGAAGCTGACCTCCAACCTGTGATCCTCCTGCCTCAACCTCTCAAAGTACTTGAATTACAGGAGTGCACCACTGTGCCTGGCTAGATTTCTTATTCTTTAGTATTGATAATATCTCAGTCATTTACCAACATCACTTTTCAACTTTGTAAAGGTCACTGACGTTTAACTACTTTCCATTCACTATAAACACTGTGAAGGGAAGAAAAATCTTTTTGAGAGTGTTAAAGCAACGTGTTTTTGTTCCCATTATAAATGAAAGCTTTGAAATGCTTTTAGCTAAATAACTGAAAGATAAGAACAATTTCCTAATCCCACAAAGTTACCTATGTTAATGACAGATTTATGACAATAGCAATTTTCTTAAATGTATTTGCTTCCTTTGACACAACTTTGCTTCTTTCTAAGGAAGATAACTGCAGGAGTTTTTGGAAAAACTAACATGACAAAAAGTAAGAGGCACAAGGAAATATGTTATTGTGTAAAAATGTAACGCTAGCAAAACGTCGAAGAGGAACATTGTTCTTCATAGACTTTCTTGTGCCTGCCTCTGAAAGTCACCTGCTTCCAGCTCAGGCAGCTCAAATGAGTGAACTCAGAGCAGTACTTCCTACAACAAGGGAAAACTGAAAATATCCACCGAGGAATGAAGCAGTATTTCAATCTACCAAGCAAAGTAATTCCAAAGGGTTGATGGATGAGGGGTCAAAAATGTCAAGTGCTCTAAAAATTAAATATTTCACTCATAAATCATTCAACCCAGGCCAGAGCTAAAACAATAATGCTTGTCCTAACATCACCATAGAGAAAGGAGACATTCTAGCCATGGTGACACAATAGCTCTCCTCTATAATCTCTAACAACAACACGTTTGGCAGCATGGGTGAAACAACAGAAAAATCCATCTTCATGGGTGGAACCCTGTGACACTTTTCCAAAGAGTAATTTTAAAAAGCAGCTCATGCAGAGAAAGAGAGGAGGAGGGGAAGGGAAGAGAGAAAGAATGAACAGAACCACATCTTTCAACAGAGAGATCCTGAAATCCCTAGAAAACTCAGAGAGCACTGAGAGGCGCAGTCAACTTTGGCTGAACTAGACATAAGAATTGCAAGGGCCTGGGGCAGGGGGTAGACTGCTCTTCACCGGGTACTCATCTACCTAAGACCAAAGATGTTGAACAGATGTATGATAGTTAGACATCAGGTTAATCATACAGATAGAAGTTACCGTGTGCACATATCAAAAGCTGCCTGAGGTACTTACTTAACAAAATGTCACATGGTCTTTTTTCTATTCCCTTTTTTTTGTGGTACTAGAGATTGAACCCAGGGACATTCTACCTCTGAGCTACAACCCCCCAGCCCTGTTTTATTATTTATTTTGAAAGAGGGTCTCACTAAGTTGCAGAGGGCCTCAGCAAGTTGTTGAGGCTGGCTACAAACCTGTGATCCTCCTGTCTCAGCCTCCCAAGTACTGGGATTACAGGCGTGCGCCACCACGCCAGACTTGTCTATTCCTTTTTATTTATTTATTTATTTTAACTAGTGTTTGGTTGAAAAATAACAGTCACTAGTATCCACTTCTAAACTTGTGTATATGGCATACATATACACACAATTTTAAATATATATACATATATATATATATATGTTTATTTATTTTGTTTTTTCCACAAATGAATGAAAGCATACTGTAGATATACACATGGACACTATTCTTAACATGATCTCTTTTTGCTGAAAATGTGGTTGAGATTTTATCACATAACATCCCACTTTTATGTGTATAACCAAAAAAAGTAAAATCGGTATGTCACAGATATCAATACTCCTATGTTCATTGTAGCATTATTCATAATAGCCAAGACATGAAAATAAATTGTGTCCAACTCATAAATGGATAAAGGAACTCTGGTACATATACATAATGGGACACTATTCAACCATAAAAAAGAATGAACCCCTTCACTTGCCACACCATGGATGGAACTAGATATCATTATGTTAAGTGAAATAGGTCAAGAACAGAGAAGGGCAAGTACTGCCTGGTTGCATTCATATGTGAAACATTAAAAAATGATCTCATATAAATTGAGAGTAGAATAGTGGTTATGAGAGACTAAAAAGAATAAGTATGATGCAAACAGGATCCAGAGACTCCACTGAACCATGTAGCTACATTTTCTGGGGCCACACAGATACAGTGCCTTTCTCCAGGTAATCAGAGAACTAGATGTGCTGGGCCACTTGACCCTATAGGTCAAATAACCACAACACTCTGCCTACATGGAACTGAACTACCCCCCGCTGTTTGAGCTGCTGAGACATCTCACTTCTCTGGGAGTGGAGTCATTGCTGTGCTGTTTTTCTGCCACACACAGGGCCCAAGCCAGAGCAGCATCTTGCCATACCTGGGTCCTTGCTGCTTCACTTGGCCTCACAATGCCTGGAATGCTGCCAATTCCTACCATCCCAGGGTCCAGAGTCACCATTGCATGGTGTTTTATGCCATGGAGCCAGAGTTGCCACTGCCATGTTAGCTTCAGGTCCCAAATTGTAGTTGTATGTACTCTGCTCTCCATGGCCTGAGCCTATGCAGCACCTCTTCCTCCCTAAAGTGGTGCTAGGGCTACACCTTATGCTCCAAAGTCAGAGCCATAGCTGTACCCCAGCATCTTTCATCTGATCTGCAACAGAGCAACAGAGCCCAGTTTAGTGGGAAAACTGCATTCACTCATACCTTGGAGAGTCTTATATGCCAGGTCCTATAGTTGTTTTGTAAGACCCTGAGCCCAGAAACTCAGCTCCACAGCTATTCTAATCTCCTTTGTCCTGGGTCCCTATGCTGTTGTGGCTGCTTGTAAGCTAAGTCAGACCCAACACAAATAAAAATTGAGAGATCCCCTCAGTTAAGATTCTCTCCTCTATGAGGAAGGAAAAACAGGAGCATCCCTAAAGCCCTTGCCCTAATAACCTACACAGCCCCCATCCCTGCCACACATTCGTGTAGCCTAGATCACTAAGATACCCAGATACCCATAATGAACACCAGCATCGATCACAGCTGAAGAATATGCATGGAAACTACACCACTGAACATGGACCACCAACACTCTCAGGCCCATCTGCAGGTGAAAGTTTTCCCCTACGCCAAGTCACTTCATAAATTTGAAAGAAGTAATTGCTCCACCAGTTGTGCAGACATCAACACAGGGACACATGAAACATAAAAATGCAGGGAAACATGACACTACCAAGGAATAATACTGCTGAAACTGACCTAAAATAAGTGGAAATTTATGAATGGCCTGAGAAAGAATCCCAAATAATGAGTTGCTATGGCTTGAAGATGATTTTTGTTCCCAAAGGGAACATTATAATTAAAAGGTTGGTTCCTAGGGTGGCACTGTTGGGAAAAGGGGATCTTTGGGATGTAGAGCCTACCAGGATGTCCTTAGGTCATTGGGAGTGTGAAATATTTTTTATGCAATCCATCTTTTAGTGCTCATGTAACTCTTTATATTCTCATGGGAACCCATTGGCAGTTCTTGTGAGAGGGTTGTTATAAAAAGAACAAGGTTGGTCCCACCCATCCCCTTTCTCCCTGCTCCTGGTTTGAGGTGTAATCACTTGAATCTACATGTGCTCTGACTGTGATGTGCTGCCATCTGCTACCCTCACAAGAGGCCAAACAATGGGACCACCTTATCTTTTATTTTGAACCCCCAAAATTGTTGGCTAAATAATCCTCAAAGAAATGAATAAATTCCTAAAAAAATAAGCCTTCCAAGATTTAGTTAACAATAAACACAACTTCAACACAGAGCAATAGCAAAGGATTGAAATGGTAATAAAAATCTCCCAAAAAAGAATCACAGGACCAAATGCTATTTTGCTTCACTATAGTTACCTTTTTACTATCTAGATTTAGCCCATAACATCATATCACGTATGTTAAGTATAGAAAATTTTAAAATGTATTTAAAAACTAAAACACTGAAGGAGAAATGGAGACCTTTCAAAGAAAAATATGAGAAATCTACTACTAGAACTGCACGAGAAATGCTAAAGAATATTCTTCAAAAAATTACAAAATAACAGGCAGAAATTTGTACCTGTATAAGAAAAGATGATCTTTTGAAATGGCTAAAATGGTAACAATTATAATATTTTGTAATGTTTCATAGCTCTAAATGATAATTGGCTGACTGTGGGTTGATGAATATTGAAGAGACCATAGCAAGAAAACACAGAAGACATGTGAATTTTTTGAAATCTGTTGTTACAAAGCTTTTACAATACATGAGACCTATACTATTATTATTTAAAGGTAGACTGGTTTTCTGTGCTAACAGTCCTCCCACAAACATGGTGAATGTTCCCCCAAACCCTCCAGCCTTTCTGTAAGAAGTGTGGCAATCACTAACCCCACAAAGTGGCACCTTAAAAGAAGGTTAAAGATGCTCTCTGTGCCCAGGGAAAGCAGCACTAGGGAAGAAGGCAGAGTGGCCATGATGGCCGGACTAACCTGATTTTCTGGAAAAGGGCTAAAACTAAAGAAGATTGTACTGAGGCTTGAGTTCATTGAGCATAACTGCAGATGTAAAAAAAAAAATGCTGGCTAGTAAGAGATGCAAGCATTCTGAACTTGAGGCAGATGTGAGAGAGTGCCAAGTGATCCAAGCTCTATGCTTCACTACGGTTTATTATGAAGAAAATAAAATCTTGAGGTTGTGTTCACCTCATTTGGTTGTAGTTTTTGATAATATTTATTCTGCCTATCCAAGAGCATGGGAGATCTTTCCATCTTCGGAGATCTTCTTCAATCTCTTTCTTTAGTGTTTTATAATTTTCATTGTAGAGGCCTTTTACCTTCTTGGTTAGATTTATTCCTAGGTATTTTATTGTGTTTGAGGTTACTGTGAATGGAATTGTTTCTTGGATTTCTTTTTCAGTGTATTCATGGTTGGCATATGGAAAAACTACTGTTTTTTTTTTTAGATTGATTTTTGTATCCTGTTATTTTGCTGAATTTGTTAATCAGCTCTAGAAATCTTTCAGTTGAGTTTTTGGGTCTTCTAAATATAGGATCATGTAAGCTTTATTCATAGTGTGTTCAAAAACTAACTTTAAATGTATAACAGAAGAACAGAGAAGGGCAAGTACTGCCTGGTTGCATTCATATGTGAAACATTAAAAAAGGATCTCATATAAATTGAGAATAGTGGTTATGAGAGACTAAAAAGACTAAAAATAAGTATGATGTAAACAGGATCCAGAGACATAATAATTTTAATTTTAATTTTTTTAATTAAATTTAAAATTATAAAACTAAAGAAAAATACATGAGAAAGTATTCACAAACTTGGGGTAGCTCTATTTTGGATGAAATACAAGAAGCATGGATCATGAAAGAAAAATTTCTCTTCAAAAGTCATTATAAGAAAATGAAATGAAAAAACACAAGGCAGGAGAAAATATTTACAATGCAAATATCTGTAATCAAATTATAGGACAGTAAAATCTAAGTGAACTTTGACAACATAAAATAGTAATACCACTAATAATATCTTCTAGAGTCATTAAAAACAAGACAAAAATGTAAAGGAACTTTGAATTCCTAGATATGTAAAGAGATGAATGAAGTCAACATGTTGAACATCCTTATATTGTCTATATAGGAATTATAAAAATTGACTTCATATTTTGAAATAGTTTAAGAGGGGAGAAGAACCACTCATGCTAGAGAAGCAGTCTGGTAAAAACGATTGAGTAAAAAAATTATTCCAAAACTCAGAAAAGGAAAGAATGAGAAACCTATAACATGAAAGACAAATAGCACAAAATAAGTCGAAGGTTGTGACTGGATTTTTCTTTTTTTTTTTTTTTTTTTTTTTT